>JAQFYM010004395.1:0-15661 GCA_034694785.1 Agrenia bidenticulata | reverse complement strand
TACATTTTTATGTTTTTTAATTTTACTTTTATTTGCGTTTTTCTTATATAAATCAAAAATATTTTAGTTTCTTTTTCATCCTATTAAAATCCACCAAAACTCTTAAATATACAGTTATATTCGATAGTTACTTTTGTATACGCCGATCCATTACAAATACAATGAAAAATACTAGTAGTGTAAAAATTTGTAAAAATTATATATACAAACAAAAAAATTGAATATATATGGCATATATTTCGCACCACAAAAAACTTTTTATAAACCTTTTTTCTACCTTCTAATGTAAACTTAAATTTTTACTCGAATTATAGCTCTGTTCTTTGGTATAAAAAAAACAAAAAAATACCCGGGTACCCGAAAAATTACCCGGGTAATGGTTTCTGAAAAAAATCGCAAAATACCCGGGTACCCAGGTAGCTGGGTACCTGGGTATGCATACTTTAACTAAAACCCTACATTGAACTAAAACGCATACATACATAATACGTTGGTTTAACTTTGTATGTAAGTAATCACAAGAGCTAATAGGCCTAACAGCTATACAAAGGATATACAAAATTACAAAAAAATGCAACGTTTGTTTTACTAAAAAAAACCTAAAAACAGTCTTTTAAACAGAAAAAAGAAAATTAGTTTATTTTATTTTATGAAAAAAAATATTTTTTTACGATAAAAAAACACTTTTATCTTTTATACATAAAAAAATATGCAGCCCTCCTCCAAAAATTCCTTAGCTACGATACTGCCGGGTATACGCCGGGGTTTCCTCGGGGCAAAAAACATTTTTTTATTGCCGTTTTTTTATCCTATAAATAAGTAAAAAAAACACTCAAAAATATTGGCATGCAAATTAGAAGATATTTTTTAAGATACAACACCAATATTTAGAACCAGAAGGTATCAATATGAGCCAAATTATGTATAATTCAATATATATTAAAATAACAACTAGCGTAAGCAATAAATTGTTACGAAAAAAGGTGTTGTAAGTTAATGTAAAATACAGTAATTTGTATAAAATATATCCTTGTAGAAGTTCAAACATGTTATTTGTACTGCAAGACATATATGGAAAACTTAATTTAATTATAAAAAATACACGATGAAAAAATAAAATGTTAAACTAGCCTTTATTTAGTATGAAAAAAATAAAAGGCAATGAGAACGGGGTAGAATTAAGATATGGACGTGCATGTATATATAGTCATACGAGTTTTCTTTTGTCGAATTTATACACAAAAATTACACTAACGCAAATTTAGTACAATTTTGCGGGTACCTAATAGCAATCTATCTTTTGTTAAAGACCTAATATTTACAATAAGTATGTGCTAAGACTGAAAACACACAAAAAATTGTTTAAACACAGTATATAATTGCATATACTATCTGCCGTAGAATCTAACTACAGTATTTATAATAAATATACTTTTTTAAAATGCTAAAATCCGTTTAAGACATATAAATGCTTTTTTAATAGTATAGTACTGTTTTCTTATTTTTTTTTGTGTTTACAAAATTGTAAATAAAAGCAAGTTAACAATAAAAACTCAAAAAATAATGTAAAACATGTGCATATATGTATGTATTTTTGCAATAAAATTTACTAACATAGCTTTTTGCCTTTTTTTTGCAACGAAAATGTAACAGTGTTTACATTTATCCATGTAAATAGATGCCCAGAAGTAAATATAATTATTGTTTGCTGATAATACTGTACAAAGTTTTGCCTTATTACCACGTAATAACCCCTTAGGTGACCATGGATTTTTTGCGCTCTATTGGGCTTCTTACTTTTTTTGGGCGCGTTTTCTAAAATATGTACATTAAGTACAAGGCCCTGATACGTAAAACTTTAGCATAGTTACTTTTTACACTCATATGCGGTAGCTAAAATCTATTTAAACAGGTAACAAAAGAAAATTCAGTTATAGAAACATATCTAATACAAGATTTAAAAAGTGGGCATACTAAATTAACATAAATAATTTTGTTTTTATGTATAAAACACATAAAAATGCACGAAAATAATTCTACAAAAACCTGTACGGAAAGAATCTGTATATTAAAAAAGCTAGTAAAAAAGTTGTATTGCAACGTAAATTTGCTACCTACCTACAAAACATTAACCTAAAAAAAGTTTGTTTGTTAGTAATATATTATAAAAAAACCTTGTTAGGTTATAGGTAAATTTCCAGTACAAAAAAAACTGCTTAAGAAATATTTTTCTGACATTGGTAACAGGTAAATACCCCTTGTAACAGTATTTTAGTATATAAAGATCTATAATGTAAGTATTTACACGACTGTAACACTGTAAGAAACAATAAAGAGTTTCTTTTTGTCGTGAAAGCAAAAAATCTATACAAAAAAAAATGCATTTTGAAATCGTTATATAAGGATTTATGTAAAAACAGATTAAGACTACAAGAAACGCCAATAAAAATAAATACAAAATAAAGTTTTATAACAGATAATAAACTGTTATAATCGACAATCTCTGCTAGCAGAGACCTTAGTTTACAGTTTTTTTTTAGATTTTTATTTACTTATCTAGCCTTTAAATCGTTTGCATCCTCAAGCCAATGTACATAAACATTTTAAGATGTAAATCCCTTTTTGAAGTATGTGTAATTATCTTTTACGCACATAAAAACTAATGGATTGCTTATAAAAAGAAAGCTTTACAAAATAATGTCTAAAAAAATCGCTAACTTACAGAATGGGATAAAAATATAGAGCATAAAAAACACATTCGAACTTTTTTATCATTATAATCAACCATAATAATCTTTTTAGGTTTACTAAAAAAAGTGTTAAGTGCATTTTTTTAAAGTTTTTTGTATGTGTTTTTATTGCAATCTACGTTATTTTAACTGCGTACACATTTTTGAAAAAAAACCAGGGCGTCGGGTTTTCCCCGGGGCTCCGGGGTTTACAGAAAAATTACAAACAAACACCGCTGGTTTTTTTACCCCGGGGTTTTACGAACCTTTTACGTAGGTAAGTAATAATGACGCTTTTGATAAAGTAAAAGTATGAAATACGTTTTACAGCCAAGAGTACGGCTTAAGTAAATTTTATAGTCACAGAATGCTAGTTTTCTTATGATATATTTGTCTATGGTGCATATTTGCACCGTCGAAAAACACAATAAAGAAAAAAATACTCGTTTGTATTTGACTAGATATATGCAAAGCATTAATCTGATAAATATTACAAGTTTTCTTTTTTCATTTCGCCGCATAACACAAGTTTCTCTCAAAAAACTAAATGCACAGGCGATTACCAGCTGCTTTGTGCGGAACCTTTGTTTTTTTGGCGCAATATTATTAAACATGATGAAGTGTTTTTTGCGGTAAAATCAATATAAAAAAATGTTACACTGTGTATACAACCTATTACAGCAAACCCTTTTTTGCTAAAACATTGTTTTAAAATTACTTTTGTATGTATCGCTTTAAATTTATTATGTCTTGCAATATAATACAGTATTTTTATTTTATAAAAATTGATGTAAAAAGAAATTGCTTTCTTTTGCAAAAAAAATTGCTTGCAATGTTGATTCTTTGCCCCGCTTATTCGTAAAAATGTTACATAAATAAACAAGAAACAAATCTTATATCAACGCTCTCTTAACATCAGCCGTCCATTTCCCACATTTGTGTAAAAAATTGTAAGAAAGGTGTATGTTATTAGCAAAAGTCAAAGAATAAAGAAACATAAAGTTGTGGTGCAATCTTTAAAATTTGTAAAAATGAGTCTGGCTTTGACAAATTGGTATGTATCTAAACTTATAATACACAATATTAAAACAGCAAAGTCTACTAAACTTTTTGCGCCGGTCAAAAATAAACTTAGATGTTTTTTAAAATAAAATCAATGCACTTATAGGTTATTATCTCGGCTGGGCTCGACTTTTAATTTATGTTTAAGTAATACTTAAATATGGTAAATTTCCAAATTTTACGCAAATGTCTTAATTTTTGCAAAGTGTCGGTCTAGTGATGTTTTATTGACACGTAAAAGCTTTTTATTATTATTAAATATGTAGTAATATCAGCGTTTCTCTATATAAATTGTTTTATTCTTAGATAAAATCGCATAATTAATTTTTAGAGAGTAAGTCGCCTGTAGTTTATTTTATATTATTAACTTCTCATAAAAAATGTGTGAACCTAAAATCAAAAACATAAAATTAGAATAAATGTTATACTGCAATTTTGGACATTAAGATATAATATTGCGTGTATAGAATACTAAGAAAAGTAAATTAAAAAAAAAAAAGAAAATTTAATATTCGAAAAAAAAATATATTACGGAAAATTCTTTCATTCTTTTAAAAACGGCAAATTTATCAAATATACCGACTATTATTATAAGATTGAACAAATACAAAAAATGTGTTTTTTTGTACCTAAATATACGCTCTATCCTGATACACAGTCTTTAATATTTTTTTTTGATTTTTTATAAAATTTTGCAAAATAAACAGATTTGCACTGTACCAAATATTATCTGGCTACCATGAATTCGCCGAAACTATAAAAAATTTGTATATTTAGTTTACGACCTTTTCATAAGATTTTTTCATTTTATTACAACAATTTTATGCACAAATTCCATGAAAATATATTTCATAAATAAATAAACAATTTAAAATTTAATGATGGCTTTTTACTTACAAAATGACAAATAATAATTGATAAAACTTTTTTTTTACTTTGCATTAGGGCATTAAGCTTATGCATGAATAATTTCTGTTGAAAATACAGTAAATTAAAACAAAGTGTGCATTTAGGACAGTTTTTGTATAACGTAAAATGTGATTTTTATTAAAAATGTACAACCATTGACATTTTATTACAAATCATCTGTACTATTTCTACTGCATTAATGCTTTTGATGCCAATTTAAAGCTGCCTATTAGTGAAAAATACAATACAGTCTGCAGTTGTAATGTTTAAAACGCGAAATTCAGTTTTGACATAATTTTATATAAAGCATGTAGCTTTTTTCTTGCATTGTAATCCAAAAAAACTGATTGAATGTAGCTGTAATTTATAAAAAATGCATAAATTGCAATTTTTTACACCACAAAGAACAAAGAAATACAAAACCTAGCAAAAAAAACTGAAACTGCATTTTGTGGTATGCATTGCTACAATATTACAATATTACACTATTGATATAAAAGTTTTAAAGTAACAATTTTATAAAGAAAGGCAACGCGTTAACTGAATAATAACATGTGCTTTGTCATTATACACACCCTTGTATTAAGTCTAGTCGCGTTAGCTTTTTAAAAAATAACAAAACAACCACCAAAAAAAAAAGCTATAATTTATCGTGTTAATAAAGTTTTCTTCGTATAGAAAAATACGAAACAAAAAAAAACATAATAAAACGAAGAAATATAAAAATTAAATATAAAAACGTAAAAATTTATACGAGAAAACACTAAAGAAGTATTTTACGTACACATTTATATGTATGCAACTCTAATTTATCAATAAGCTTTAGGTTGTAGGTAAATATATTAGTGACCTTCAACCGTACATGCTGTAAAGTTATTGGTTTATTAAATTTTAATACAGACTAACGCTACACAAAAAATGCAGCTATTGCACATCTTAAATACTATTGGAGAAGCTACTTTTGCATGTTTTTATTTTTTTATTATTATTCTCTATGTTCAAAACCGCGTTTAAACTGTTTCAAAGATCTTTTGTATCAGATCGCACATTATTTTATGATTTTGTTACATAATTAGTTTTCGTACCATGTATAAAAACAATGGTAAGGTATTTTAAATCTGTTTAATTATGTGGAGGAATTTTCATTTTTTTTATAGTCATGAAACCCGGATTTAAAAACCTTAGTGTAAAAATAGCAAGTGCCATTAAAAAATCTTTTTTGTTGCTAAACATCGATTATTTTGTCACATGTGATCATGTATGACGACTTGTTATAAAGTCGTAAAATTGATTTCGTATCAAAAATCAAAAGATATTTATTGTTTTTATAAAAAAGAAAGTTGCAAAGGCATATTTTTTTGATTTTGGAGGCATTTTATGATTAAAGTTTTTGAGATTGCACTTAAGTGTATCTAGTTATAAAAAAGCATTTTAATCTTGATTTTTTGACAGGGATTCAACGTAGGGATTTTAAAAAACTAACAATTTCAAATAAATCATACTACAGGGGTTTATAATTTTACAGCGCATTTTTGCTTATTATATGAGATTTTTTGCAATATATACAATATAAATGTTATGCATTATGTTACATACAATGAAAATAAGTTTAAAACAATGGTTGTTAGACTAATATTTTCGTAAACTATGATATTTTTCTGAATGTTGGGTCTGTACAAATTACACTATAAGCTTGTCTAATTAAAGATTTTTCGTTGTTTTTAACATACTTTTTGCACTTAAGATATTCTTAAGACATTCAATTTGCTGGAATTTATGCAAAAGAGCTGCATATATGCGTATCCCTACTTCTAATCCTTTACTATTTAGGTTACCGATAGATTATGAACATAAACAAGGGTGTCTAAATACTGAGTAGGCAAAATAAAACTGACAACAAAAACATAAACTAAATGCATAGAAAGTAAAAAAAAAAAACAGATTCACAACTCCTTACCCTACACAAAAACTTTAAATTCTAACCAAGACTTTATTGCCGACCCTTACCCTTTTCCACAGCCTCTTTACTGTAAAAAGGCACTAAAGTCAGCTCTGAAGAGATACGATCTGTAGGGTTTTGTTGTTGGTTACGTTAAGAGTCTGTTGATAAGCATATTTTACACTTTTGTGCATTTAGTTTAAGATATTTTCGCTTCATAAAGTATGCTTTTTTAGTATTTAGACCCTTTTATATGACATTACGCTATAAATAAACCATAAAGTAAAAGAGCAACCTGAACGTAATAATACCTATATAAACATGCTGTGTTTTACTCTATTAAATACTAAATATTTGTTTTGTAAGATAGTACAAGAAAGTAAAAAAATTGTATATTTTTTTTCTATGAAAATGCTTTTCACGTTGTGCTAAAATCCCAATAGTTGATTTTACTTTTTGTGGCTTTATGCTTGCAAACTCTTGCCAGTCATGGTACAGGAACAAGTTTTTTGTTTTTTTATTTATCTAAAGACTGGCTAACATTTGTTTTTAAAAACTTTGCATTGACTCTTCCTTTTTTCCCATTTTAAAGACAGTTTCTATGCTAAAATTTGTAATCAAATTTGTCTAAATTTGTATCATAAAGGATGAATGAGTTTCATGTGCTAAAAAACTAAGACTTGATACTAAAATTTTGACATTTTACAGTTTAAAATAAATAAAAAAATTTCTACCTAAAGTGTTTTACGGGTCATATAATAAGAATTACAATAAACAAATGTTAAATTGTTTATAACTTTTGTATATGTCTGGTTTTTATACCTTAGTCATTGACAAACATATATTGTGTCTATAGCAGTACACGACTGTATCTGTATTTCCTTTTCTACATAAAACGTTTACTTATTCATACCCTTTTGTATTATATTGTAAAAATCATACAACTAGTAAACCGAGTTTTTTTTCATTATAAAATACGTTTTTCTGGCGTATAAAAATTACAAAAAGCATTTTTATTTTTTTTTCTTAAGCTGATTAAGTGCGAAATTAAGCCGGGTTTATAAATAAAAAAACTTACCATTATTTTTTTATTAATCTTTTGATTTCTCCATTACGATGAAAAAAAGGTTAGATAAATTTTATTCAGCTTTTTGCAATACACATTTTACGCTGTTAAAAACTAATTTCTACTTTTTTTTTAATCTACGTTTTTTATATATAAGTAAAAATATTGATAAAATAGAGAATTAGTTTGACAATGCCTTTTTATGTTATGGTAAAAATTTCCTACAAAGTTTTGCAATAATTTTTTCTTGTTTATTTATCTACCTGATACATGTTTTATTACCTATATAATATAGCACCTAAATTCTGGTTTGTGTCAATCTTTTTAGCAGAAATATACTTCAAACTAGTTTCCAATATAAAAAACTGCTATAAAAATTACAGAAGCGAAAATCAACCTTAGATTTTTTAAAACACTAAAATGTGTTAATGGAATGTTATAGTGTGCTAGTATATTGTATTTATGAAACCAAATTGCTATTACATACACTTTTAAATAAATTACTAATGATAATGTATAGCCGGAAAACTAGAAATAAATTTTTACGTACAAATGGTGGACGGTTTTATATATATTTCAGATTTACTTAGTAAACGTTATTTTCTATTTTTCAAAATATCTACAAAAACGTATTAAAATAACAATTTAAAAGATGAGGATATAAACAAAACTATAAAACTATAACATATTAGCAAATCCCTCTAACTGTTGTATAAATCATCTGTCTTTAAAAAAAAATGGTATATTAAGAATAGATTTATTTTTGCGATTTCATATTTATAATTTCTTTATTATCAATTATGCATACATGAAAAGCAAGATATATATACTATGTTTTTTAGGAAAAAAAAAATTTATATACTGATAGCAAGCAGTTGCGCAGTGTACACAAATTAATTTAAAATCTTTGACAGCACACAAAAGCAAAAAATCCGTCAGTGCAGTCACAAGTCATTATAAAAAAATACAGAAAGGTTACATCAGTATGGCCTGATACATGCCATCCATCATCGCAAAGATGTTACCAATTTATTTTAATTTATATAAAAATAGATAAATCAAGCATACCTAGAACTTCTGCCAGTGTATATTAGTATATGGAACTAACCAACCTTGGTTGTAAATCGCAAAACAAACCCGTGACATGATAATCAAGTAACACATCTATTTTTAAAGTGCTGCACCCGTCAACGCGTCGATCTGTATTTACGATATTTTTTCTGTAATATATAACATTTTTTTGTGCGCAAACGTTACAAAAAAAGGCATCAGGCATAATTTTAAGTTTATAAACCTTTTTTCTTTTGCAAAAAAAACATAAAATAAAGGAAGGCAAATATTACTTAAAATGTTTTTTTAGAAACAAAATTTTTACAGATGTTTATTCTTGCAAAAATTAAGGTTTTATTAGACCAAAAAAAAATGGGTATAGATTGCATTGTATTACAAAAAATAGTTTCTTGTAGCTCAAAATTCTACATTGTCAATTCATTGTTCTTTACGACTTGACATTTCTTATCATCTATGCAGAAGTATAACCGCCTATTTAAAAATGTTTTTTTAACATGTTCTATTGGCTTTTACATTTTCTTTTTTCTTTTCGTTTTAATCAGTAATATTTTTCTGATATTTGGTAAGATGTCACATATTAATGTATACTCTGTTATATACCTATAGATAAAATCTTCTAAAAAGAAAAAAACGTGTTTAAATATATAAAAAAAACTGGGTGCATTATTGCTAGTCAAAAGTCAGTAAATGTTAACTGAACTATTTTTATACTAGATTTTGCTGCTTGGACAACATGGAAAAAAACTTGACAGCTTTATAGTAAATGACATTTTTAAGTCTTGATATTTGGTTAGTGCAATATTTTACAGCATATTATTTTGTATGTAAAAATTGTTAAAATTTTCCTTTTTTAAATAATACCAGACTTAAATTGGCTCAGTGCAAACTTTAAGACAATGTTAGCACATACTAAAAAATTTTAAAAAAATGTTTAAAAAAATCAATTAATTTTCCTAAAAAAACAACACGGTTTTACGAGTCGATCCGCACGCATAAAAGATTATCGCCTTGAATCGCTCTGTAGGGTGGTTTGGTTTGCGGTTGATTTTTTGGGTTGCGTGTTAGGTTGCAGCTCTCTCTTTTAGCACATTTAATAAAAATGGCATAAAAAATCTACAGAGAAAAGAAAAGGACACTAGAAATTATACCAATAGTCGCAAAAAAAACGTTTTTTTGTGTAATAGAGCAATAACAACCATCTTTAGTTTTTTTTTTTGTATTTTAATACAAAACAAGCATATTATACTAAAAATACAACTATTTTACAATAACAAAGGGTTTTTTATTTTTATAGAATAATTGTTGTTATTTTTGCGTTTGTAAAAGCAAAGAAAAAAAACCTGGCAAAAAAAAGAAAAGCATACAAGAAAAACAACAGGCATGTTATAAACTTGTATTACGAACTGTCGATTGCAAGTTTTCGTAAAAAAATTCTCTATAGTAACAATTCGCTAATTAGGCCTTGCGCAATCAATCAGAAAAAAAGCTGGTTTAAATCGAAATGACAAGCATGTGTACGTCTTTTTATTTGTATGTATAGACCTACATGCAATAAAAAAAATCCGGCACATAAGTACGACAAGACGGCCGAATTTACGACTAAGCGTGTCAAAGGATTGCCAAAATGCACAAGTCGAAAAGGAGAACTATATAAAAACATGACCGGTTAAAAGGACACCAAAAAAACTCACCGCCTCGCACCATCTGCAGTGCGCATATAGCATATGGGCAGTTTCATCAGTAAAAGTGCGCACTGCCCCATATTGTTAAAATGTAAAAGACTTTAAAGCGTTGCAAAACAATAGATATTTTTGGTAAACTACATAAATAATTCATAGTAGAAAAAAAAAAAAAAACAACACATAAATGTATACGTACAGCTTGTATTTTCTTCTTGCATGCAAAAACTTTTTCGAGTTTACAATATCTCGTCTTTTATACATCGTTCATAATAAATAAATTGAGAGCACTTAGAAAGTATATTCGTTTGAAACAAAAAAAAATCTTATGCAAGCAAGAAAAATACAGCTTTAACAGAAATATATTTTTTTTGACAATCTATTTCTTTCAAACAAAAAAAGTAAAGAAAACTTGCAAACTTGCAAACTTCGGCATTACCAGATTTTGTAAAAAATTTCAATACGTTAAAGCTCTGTAATTTAGAACAAAATAAGAACGCTTACCATATATAATATAGAACCAAATGCAATTTTATTGCTCAAAAGCAATGTCTTATATAGAAATAATGGCTTAAAGATTTAAGAACTACGTTTTTGGCTATTTATTAGGGTTTTGCACTAAGCATGTACTTGACATAGTTACGCTGTATCATACAAAGCTTTTTGTAGGTAAAAAACGTTAAAAATAAGTTTATTAAAATTTGTAACTGTATCTACGCATTCAAAACATATAGCTACTACTTAAAAAATGATAAACCTTACATGAGGAGTTTCCTGATAAAATACGTAGTTTATTATTTGTATTTAGACATTTTTAGTTGTAAAATATTGCAAAAACGGCTTTGACAGCAACAATTTTAGACCGTAAAGCAAACAGGACAAAAAAAAACAACCAAAGAATGTATTTGCAATTGTCAGTAAGTTGACAAATTATATTTGTGAATGCATATACGACAGCAAGCCTTATATTATACACTATATTCGTTCGAAAAATAACACAAACACAAATTAAAAACAACAATACAAAATAAGAATGCAAATACATATGTAGCGATATATATACATCCAATTTAATGTACCTAAGTAAAAGACGATTTTGATACAGAACTATGAAAAAAGCACAAGTATATGCATGCTGATTAATATGCGTTAATGTTATAAAATTAAGCTGTTTGAAGGTTTCCCTAATGCGCTGCTCTATTAGATATATTAGATTGGCCGTTAGCTCATTTGGCTTTTGTGGTTCTTATTTATAGGTACTAAAAAACTAGTAACATATCCTGCATGTAAAAAATAGTATTTTTTATTCTATATAAATATGTGGTTCTAAAACTGAAAACACAAAAGATCTTTATTATTTATTTTTTTTCGGCTGGCTAAATTTTTGCATCACTTTCTATCGTTTCTAAAAATATAAAAACAGGGTATTGCAGCGTGGTGCAGTGCGGTCGCGTTGAATATATGTGTAGTGCGAGTGCGCTGTAAAGCGATGCGATGACAACACTGTAAAATAATAAGTAAATATTGACGAAAAAATACTCTATTTTTTTCTGTATAAAAAAATTATAATAAGGCTTTATACAGCTTTTATTTTTATGATAGTTTAGATTTTTGTCGGATATAACATGATTATAAAATATAATCTTTAAATGAAAAATCAAGACGCATCGAAAAAATATGACCTTTATTTGTAAATGTTATATCCATATGCTTTTACAAGACAATATGTTGTACAGAAAAACCTATATAATATGCTTAAGAATAAAACAAGTAACACTTTTTATACACAAAAAAGTAATATCCAAACATATTAAAAAAAGTAAATGTTTAAATATTAGCATCACTTTTACATTCATTCACCGTTTTTTTATATTTTAAGAATATATAGTCATATAAAATTTACGAAAACAATACTTAATGTCAAAATATCTTACGTTTCATTCACATTGCCTAGAGCATACAGTATAATATAAAAAATCTTTATGTTCCACGTTTTACAAGTATTGTAAAAACAAATGACATGCAAATTTGTGTACATGTAAATCAACAATTTATTCGACAACCGCATAAGCCATTATAATTTTAATTATTAACACCTTTTTCTACATTATCATTTATGTGCCAAAAAAAGTCATAATTATTTTATTGGTTCGGTTTAGATCCGGGTAAAATTTTCTCTAGTATGTAATATGCGCACAAGAGCATTTTGAGCGTTGTGAGAAATAAAACAGGTGTTTGGTATTTACCTTATGAAAATTTTTCTTAGCTACTGCAATACTATTTAAATTGGTCGCATAAACATATTTTTCAGTATATTTTGCGTTATCATACTTATCAATATTTATTACTGCGCGCTTTACACCTCCCCCAATATTTTTGGCCGACACTATTATTGCTGTAAATAAAAGGTTATTTTGTGACCAGGAATATTTTATTTGACTTAATAGAGAAATAAAAAAAATTCAAAACATAACTAACAAAGAACCTTTTTTGCACATGTTTTTTTATTCATGATACTTAAAAACTGTTTAAAATCTTGTGAACCATTTTGGTCTATTATACAAATTTCGTCTTTTTGAGATTCAAGTAATCTATTGGTATTCCTCGCCGTGTTTTAGTAATAATATGGTTCTACATTTGTTGATTTTTGCAGTTGATGCCCATAGAATAAGCGCTATAAATATAATCGACATAATTTTTGTCATGAATGACGACCTCATGACATTATTTTTTTTATAATACAACTATATCCCGTCCATTTTATTTAATAGAATAAAATAAACTTAAATGTTTTTTTGGACTAACATCACTAATCTGTTCTGATTTTCAACACCATCATTCTTCATTCAGTTCTTGTTGTCTTTGAAAAGAACAAAGACCCAGTGTCCATTACTTTTATTTATTTTATTTTTTATCCGTCTGGATGCTTCTTCTTCTGATCGGACTTCAAGTCACCTACAGTAATTGGTTTTATCCTCATCTCCTTATCTCCAAAAAAAAACTTATATTAACTTTAACTAGCAAATTCACCCTGTAAATTTTCTTCTAAGATTAAATAATGTAGTCTTTAAAGTACTACTATTAATGCACCAGTTCACTATGGCGTTTGCATTTTTTATTTATATATTCTTCATGTTTTTTTTGTCAAAAAGCGAAAATACTCAAATGCTAGTTGTAAAAATGACTTGGTGCTAATTTAAGCATTTCGCGATATGATTACAACAATAACAACACATTTACTATGTACAACAGGTGCCCTGGTCTTACAGTTATTGCTTGTTAGGTACAAACCGTATACCTGCAGTTGCTTTTAGTATCAATGATCCGGTTGTTTGCTCACACTGGTTTTAAAAATGCATAAAACGTAAATGTATAACATATTAAATGCATGAGATGTATCACTTGTCTTGCGAAGTATATAATATAGCATACAATACTGTTTTTACGCTTTATGGAGTAAAAATATAATTTTTTGTGCAGACTGAAGTTCCCCTTTACCCCATTCGGCATCTATCTTAAATATGTGATTTATTTACAAACCCTAAAAGAACGAGGGAATCAAATCTAAAACACTAAATTTCATGCATATTCGACTTCAGATTAATCTAAACATGTTGTATTTATTATATTATAGTTACTTATGCATCTGGAATTATGTATATTTGTTGTTTTATTTCTTATTTCATATACTAAACAAACATTTGTGTTCTCGGTCAAATCACATATATGTGATTTTGCTGCTTTAGAAGTATAAAAATAAATCACATATATGTGATTTTGCTGCCGAAAGGGTTAATAAACCCTTGTTTTTGGCTGTACGAATTCTAGGGGTCTTCAACATATTAAGATGGTAATAAGTAAAACAATGCCTAATAATAACCTCTTTTGTATTAATCGTAATTTAAAAGGTATGCTTTTCTTAACTCCTAAGCGTTCAAGACGTTTTTCATTTTTTCTAAGCCTTTTTTCTGTTAAATAACACATAAATGGTCTGACAATTAACTAGAAATTACGTTCATAGACGCATATTTTTTATCGTCTCTAATGTCTCACGCGCGATTCTAGTGAAATTAACATATTAACGATAAGTGTGGATATTTTGACAATTTATAAGGCTCGAAAAAAGCAAAAGTTGTATCGGCAAGTGAAATAGAACAAAAAGTTAATTATTCTTCATTTTCTGATGATTAACTCTAGCATAATTGCATCTGCACCAACACATCTATATAAAGGAAACGATACAGATTTTGTGATGTTTTCTAATTCTGCTGATAGTTTTACTTCCTTTTTTGATAAACAGGTTATAGATTATTGTTATAATCAAACAAATAAGAAAAAAAAGAAATGGTAATAATAATAATCCCGCAACATCTAATGCTTTTGTTACAAAAGAATTTATATACAATATACGGGAATTTTACTCTATTTCGCCAAATGAGCCCAAAGAACTATGAGATGATTTGGTAAAAAGATGTAACAAAATATATTGATTACATAGCACGAACTATGTCACTAAAAAGATTTAAGTGCATATCTTCTAGGTTGCATGTTACGCAAAAAAGATAAACCAGGCAAAAAGATTGTCAAAAAACCAAAAATTTAAATGCTTTTTACTCAGAATCTTACTACCAAATGTATTTTAGGTAAAAACCTTGCCCTTGATAAATCAATAGTAGTATTCAAAGGAAGAATTTTCTATAAGGTGTATGCACCGGAAGAACCAGGCACATATGGACATACATCTACAGCCTTTGTGATCGTAATACTGCATTTCATCCTGGATTTACGGGTAGTGAGGGGACCAGATAAAGGTTCAGTCTATGATATGTAAAATGACGAAAATATATGGGGAAAAATGGCGATTCTTGCACATCGATAATCTTTATAATAGTGTAAGTACTTCCCGAAACCAAGAAACTCAAAATTCACACAAAAGGTACTATTTGGCATGGAAGAGGCATCCATGATTTACTTTTAAACTAAAATGTAGCAAAGTATTGTACATGTACCCCTTAAGTTAATTCTGTCTTATGTCTCTATTTGGTTCACGTTTCAAAGCATTTAAAATATATTAGTACTTCATGTGAAACATAGTTAGGAACTAAGATATGTAATGTATGGAAAAAGATCGATCAGGGGAAAAGAAGAAAGAAGAAGTAACAAAGATAATTCTCTAAGCTTTCTAAAGTATAACACGCACAAAAAT
>JAQFYM010004394.1:0-15666 GCA_034694785.1 Agrenia bidenticulata | reverse complement strand
CCCCCCCCCCCCCCCCCCCCCCCCCCCCCCCCCCCCCCCCCCCCCCCCCCCCCCAAAAACCAGGCGAAAAAATTTTGAGCAAGAAAAAATTTGAAAAATGAATTTTTTTTAAAATTTGCTAGAAACATTTTATAAAAAATACATTTTTGTCAGATTACCATTTTTTTTTGCCTTTTTGCTTCAAAACCACCTCTTAAAAAAATTACTGGCTACGCTACTGACAGATGCATGTATTGTCACATAAAGCAATATGCAACGAGAATTGTATGATTAAAAATATTACAAATAACATTTTCATCATTGCCGCGTTTTTTTTTTCTGCATATGTGAAATTACAAAATACTGCATGAACTAGCCTAGTTAGTCGGTCATTACAACAATACAATAAAAAGTACATATACCTCCGCCTAAAACTTTGTAAGCAGCTTTCAAACTAGAAGGGAAGATTTTATGCTGACAAAATCGTTAGAGATGTGCAATTTACGATAAGCATGCTTTTTTCGATAGCAATATATATGGCTTAAAATACAATTTTCGGTAAGCAGGTTTTTTGGTACATGTATTTATTGCAAAATTGGTTTATTTTGTTGTACATTTAAATGTTTTATTCTGGCATATTTTATGACTTTTAACAGTTTACGGTCAGTTTTTTGTTGCAGGCAATCACTACGATAAACAGAACAATATCCAAAGACTTGTCTTGATTTTTTTTTAAATATAGCAACGGGGCCACAATTCTATAAAGTTTGCGCTTTTACTACGCTTTTCCATGCGCAACATAATTTTTCTTCATAACATGACATATTAAAAAACGGAATTTGTTAATTGTAAAAAAATTTTTGTGTGTTGGCACGTACTCCAAAAACAGTCGACGCAGCCGGCTGTAAACTAGTTTGACTAAAAACAAAGGAAGTTAAGATTGCGGTATCAGATTATAAAAATATCTTCAAAGAAAAACTTTATATATAAAAAATCAAAAAATAGTACAAGTAAAGGTTCGTTGCTACAGAATAACATATACGCACTATGTAATAACGGTATGATTATAAACCCTGTATTGCGCAGTTGGTGTGCTTTTACCCCTCTATTAGCGGGTTGATTTTGGACGTTTTAGTCGCTTGTGCTTTTTATGCAGAAAATTACAGCAAGAACCTCTAAAAGTTTTTTTGATTGTATTCAGGCCTCTATACTTATATCGAAATAGTTTGATACAAGATGAATAATATGGTAAAAACTGTTACAAAAATCAATAATATAAACATAACGTTATAACTTGTCGCCCCTGTGTAAAATTCATGCTTTGAATATATACTTTTAAGCAAAACTTTTTTTGGCATAGAATCTTAAGGCCGTAGAAACAGTACATCGGAAAAAACCTAACGCTGTGCTATAGGAGATAGAGGGGCATCTCATTGTGCAAAAGAACTATACAAAAAATGCGCTTTATGCTGAATAATTTATTTGAATCATTGCTGTTTTGACTGGCAAGCATCCACTAATTTTTTTTGGCACATAAAAATCCCAATTATCAATTTAGTAAAACAATGCGAAGCTTTACATCAATAACGATTGGATTCTACCCAAAAACATACATATTGACACGCGTAAAGTGCATAAAGTCGACGAGTAGTAAAGAGCACCTTAATTGTATAGGAGTTGCATCTTAAGGCGTAACAGTAGGTTTTGGACGCAATTTTACTTTTAAAATTGATCAGCCCGGTTGCAATCAATAAAACATGTTGTATTTGTAGATTATGACAGACTAAACTAATTTGTGGTAATGTAGTTTTTACCATAATTAGTAAATTTAAGGAGCTTAAATGTATAAAGCTGATATAATCTACGGAAATTACTTATAATCTGTTACAAAAAACATGATGGTTCAAACTATGCACGGCACCACTATATATTACTGTGCACATTTTGCATCTTCTTACGAGCAGGGAAACGAAAAAAAAATTGGAATTGGAATCAGCAACAAATTCTTTTATTGCAATCATTGCCTTTAAGTTTAACAAGTTTAAATATATTGCAATAACTGCAATGTTTTCTTTTGCACCGATCATAATTCCTTTATAGGTGTTTGATTGTTTTTACGAGTATTTTTCTTTTTAATAAACGGTAACGTAATTTTTTTTTGCAGATAAATATATCGAAAAAAAAATTTTACGTAATAACTATAGAATTTTTTTTTAAAAGTTTTTTAAATAGGGACATTTGTAAGATTTAGTTGTAAATTACATATGCATTTTTTATTATTGTCAATTAAAAAATTTTAAATCGTACTTTGTCAGATGACTAAAAAAAGTACTTTTTCGTATTGAACGACAAATTCTTTTAGTTTGTACATTTTATACTTAAAAATTTTTATTGATCAAAGCAGCCTCCTAAAATCTACAAAATTCCTTATTTTTATATTGATTTGTAATTTATGTTATCAGAGATTTTTTACATCGTACAAACAGAAAAATAACTAATTCTTTTTGCTTTGTTGTTTTTGTATATGCCCATTATAGGCGGCAATTTCGTGCAATTATAACAGAAAAAATAAAAGTTGCGTTTCCGAAAAACTAAGTCTCGTTTAATTTATTTTTTTTAACATATATTAATGATTATTTAATATAAATAATTTGTTTATTGAAAAAAGCAATTACAATGATTGCTATTATAACAAAATCAAAGACAACAATTGATTTTTGTTTACGGAAATTGCAAAAATTGGCATCCTTGCAAAGTTAATTGGAATTAATTTTTTTGATACCCTGCTTACGAGTGCTGATAAAGACCCCTTATTATATTTTTATTATAAAAAAGGTGATAAAGTGTTTTTTCCTGGTGTAGCATGGCATATTCATCCGTGTGTAATACACCTCCGTTTTGTATTTTTTTTTCGAACCGAAAAAAAATAATGTTCTTTAAATATCAAAATATGAATATTTTTGTTTATATTTTGCATATTTATATATAAATGCTTATCCTTCTTATCTGCCCTATTTCTTTAAAATATAACATGACGGTTCGTGTTTTTGTTTTTGTACGCAGCTTATTTAAATAAAAACTGTGCTATAGTGTCTTTTTGGATTTTAACTACTATATTTTTTTTACGAAAAAAGTTAATTTTTAAATTTTTCTAAAAAAGCACTTTCTAAAAGATAGCAATAATGAATATATCATATATTTAAAATCCATGTTGTGCTGATGTCAGTTTTTTAATTATCTTTTTAGTAGGTAAAGTATTAAAATGTCACAAAATAGTATTGACGACTACCACATCTTTTGTCTTTATATTGGATTTTTTTTTTAATATATAAATCATCATTCAGGGTTGCTGCGCAACATCGATGCATTGATGGCAACTTAAGAAATGTTACAAAACGATTTGATGGGTAAAAATCTTTTTTTAATAAGGCCGTGTCTCTTTTACCAATAAAAAACGTATATGCCTGCGGCCGCATTTGGACAGGACAATTTTTTTATAATGTTACAAACTAGTGTTAGGCTTTTTAAACACGGAAATCTTGTCGACAGTACAATTATAACAATTTTCACGTGCATGAACAAATCTTTAATTTGAGTTTCAGCAATTGTGACCGTAAAAGGTTTTAAGTGTAGGAGACACACCCAAGTTGTTTTACGTGCGCGATATTCAAATAAATTTTATTCCAAGTATTTTAAAAAATGTTTAACTTATTTAAAGAAAAATCAAAACGCAATAATTATATGTAACCTCTGTATCAATAGATTGACAGTAAAAAAAATTAGTTTAAGTCCATGAAAGCTTTCGTTACTTTAATTTACTCTATTTTTATACATCGTACAAGCAAACAATGCATATTTAAACGCTTTTCACACAAGTTCACATATTTACAAGCACATTCGTATTAAATATTTCTTACGTTAGCAAAACTTGTAGAAAGCTTGTAAATATCAAAAATACATTTTAAAAAATTTAAGATAACGTTTAGCCGTTCGTATAATCTTTTCTGAATCCTAGATCTGTCTGCTGGTTATTTTCTTTTTACAAAAAGAGTCAAAATTGTAAAAAATCCGTAAAGTAGAACAATATTTTTTTATCGTCGTCGTCGTACTTTGCGACCTCAGAATAAACCGTTGAAAAATAAAATGAAAACATACACCACTTTTGTTAAATTATAGATATGAAATGGGTTCAATTTTGCTAATAATACTTTTTTTTTGTAATAATATAAGTATATATTATTGTAAAAAAAACCATTGTCAGGTAAAATCACAAAATTAAATTCGTACTATAGGGTTAATTCCTATTATATAGACATAGGTTACGCTTATTATACAAAACAGCGAATGCTAGTTTTTCTGCGATATCAAAAAGAATAAGAAAGAATGCATTTGTATGCAAAAATTGTAACCTAAAAATGCTTATTATAAATTTCCGTTTTCAAATCACAGTTTTTTGTGTTCGTGTCAAAAAAAATCACAGAGAACAAAGGATTCATGCGGTTTTAATATGCCACGGTGCTCTAAGAATGTTATGTATTTACAATTACCTTTATACGATTTTTTTTAATTAAGCTTTTTTTTTTAAATTAAAAGAATGCTTGCGTAAATATTTATATTCATTACTGCAATTTTTTTGTAAAGCTTTTGTTTTGCTAAAAGTTTATTTAGAATAAAAACATTTTACAGCCCGAACCTTTTTTCAATGCACTCCTATGCATCTTATATGCAATAAAACATTATTTTGCTGTGCACACACGTCTATGCAAAAACAAGAGTTGCATATTTAGCCAGACTATGTAAAAAGGCAAAAGATGTATTGATAACAATCTTTATATCTTAATAAAAAAGTATGGATCATCTGATAAAAATTTATATACATATATATATTATATTTTTTGTTTCAAATCATTTTTCCTGTGTAAAACAATTTTTCTTTTTTACTATTTAGTGCCTTTTAAAAAAATTATTACAAAAATTAGTTTTTTTTTGGCAATATTCGTACGGATTTCCAACGTAGAATGTCTTTTACGCACAAATGAAAACTTAATTACGATTAATTTGTTGATATATTATCTATGTTGTTATACAATTTTTTGCACCAATTTATTTTTTAATATGTTCTTCAAATTGTTATATTCACTTTATATTTCAAGACATTAACACAGATTAAATTGAAAGATATTAAGGTTTGCTTTTTTTTGCGATTTTTGGCTTTTACGTCCATTAAGATCGTTTTTGTTGCATATCAACAGCATTTTATATTTTTGAAACAAAAATAGCCGTAAAACTAAAAAACTTCATTCTGGGCTTAAGGTAAAAAACCTTAATTTTAAAACCCGACTTGATTCAGCATATAAAAAAAAAACTTCAGCAAAAAAATTGCCTTGTTCAGAAAAAAACACTTTTAAGCTATCTAGAGGAGCCCAGGGAAGTTTTCTTTCCTAGGCTCACTTTTTTATATTTACATAATTTTTTGGTAGGAGGGCAACTTCAAATACTACTTTTTTTCAGTATAAATTGATTCCATTTTCAATTGTTGGTTTATGAATGTTGATTATGCTAAAAAAAGTATTATATTTATGTGGCGTACATTTATTATAATTCTTTATATTCTAAAAAATAATAACAATAAATTCACAAATGTACAATTAGTAAGGCTGGCAATAACCGAGAATTATACCATATAAATAGCTCATATATTGTAAAGTATTTGCGCTTTGATTTAATTGTATAGATTATTTAAGGAAAATAATTATAATTGTAAATTTTGGTTTAATATGCGTCTTTCAAAGCTACAATTTTTGTAAAACATTTATAAACGTTTTTAAATTGTAACGGTTAAAATACACAATCAAATGCAACATGAAAAACCTACAATATAAGTTTTTTTTGCTAAAATTTGCAATCGAGGTTCCAAATAAAGCGAAAAAACACGATTAACACAATTACAAATTTTAAAAGTGAGCCCAGATCTTCAATGCATAAAATACGTATATAAAAAATGTTTTTGCGTACGTATTATTAAAAAAATTACGCCAAGATGTACTTGCAATAAATACGTGTTTTTTGTTTTTATTTGTAAGTAAAAATAAAAAAATAGATAGCTCAAATATCAGGATTAATAGAAAAACTCCTGAACAGTTATTGCGATGATTTTTATCTATTAAAACATAAAAAAGGCTAGAAATATCAAGTTTTCATTTGTTATTTAGTTTGCTGCGAGGCAAAATTAAAAAAGATTAAAATATTTTTTATTGGCATTGTTTGCTCAAAAAACGCATTTTTTTTTTGTTTATGTAGATCTATTAGCAAAAAAATAAAAATACGTTTTTTTGGGAAATTTAAGAAACAAAAAGTCATCCATGCAGTTTTTTAAGAACAGCAAACGAATGTTTTTTATTGTAATTTTTTTTTTCCTAGTTGTAGATGATTCAAAGGAATAGTGTATAACTATAAGTACAAATAGTACTTATTAGGATACTCTATTAGACAAGATATATTTACAAATAAAGCATTTTTAAATCTAAAATTAAAAGCTTGGCGCAAATAATTTAAACAACTCTCATTAAAAGGTCTCGCCGTTTCGTTTAAAGATTTTTCGTATCTTGCATTTAAAAAAACCAGAAAAAAAATCCAGAAAATCATATTTCATGCAACATATTATAATTTTTAGCAAAGCAACTGGTATTTGTATACTTGCATTGCTTTAGGTTTCTTATTTTATTTGTTTTTTACAGAAAAGCGGTATTTTCAATTCAAAAAATTTGCCGGGAACTCGTAGTTAGAAGGCCGAAACGCTTTGCCCTCGATGCTTTTACAACTGTGTATCTAGTTACAAAGTTTTACAAAAACGGCTGTATGTGAAATGTTTCAAACAAAAAACATCGATTTGTTTTAAAATACTCGCAGCCAGCTTTGTACAAGACTTAATTGTAAGAGGCTGTATTAACGTAGGTTTTCCTGCCATTGTTCATAGTAATCCTATTTCTATTATTGTCAGTGTTTTTCTTTTTTGTTTTTTTGAAATGTATTAAATTATATATAAATGTATTTTTTAGCAAATATACTATTTATTCGGAATCTAAAAAGGACGAATGAAATACTGATGAACAAATTGCAAAAAGATTCCGGTTAAATGCAAATTTTACATTATTGTGTTTTCTAAATCTAAACTCCTGCTTAAAACATGGTTGTACAATGATTATAGTTTTTTTTTGTATATACCCCTCCAAACACATAAGACTTGTGCAAAGCTTGTTCAGTGCTAATTTATATACTGTTAAATCCGCTTCGGGTTTTAAAGCCGAAATATTTTTTGTCTAGTTGGTGTTTTAAAATTTCAAAAAAAATTCATGTATGTTAATATGATGAAACAACCTGACGCACTGTGAAATACAGTAACTGCATAAAATCTGGCCAGCGCATACCATCAACTATGTGAGTCTGTTTACTTTGCGTTTACCTGCATTTATTGCAAATGTTTTTGTTATTTTCGTCTAATTTTAGTGTCGCAAAAATACTTTTTATGCATGCATGAATACTTAAAACACAAAAGTTTAAATAAATTTTGTTACAAAGAAATATAGTATGTTTAAGAATTTCATAATTATGCCAAATAATGAATATCTTGCTAAAATTATTGTACATCACACAAAGATACTATAGTATTTGTTTCTATTTACTATTTAGTCCATTTTTTACGTTTAAACTTTAAAATCTAAACTTGACTGTATGAAAACAGACAAGTAAATAAAATACATTCATGTCAAAAATAAAAGGATATAAAATATAAATTCCTCACAAAATTTTATCACTCATTATTATACTTGCAATATATTTCTTTCAAATAAATTATATATGTGTAACATTTGTATGTGAGTTTAGTGTATTGGTAAAACAGCCACGTGATATATGTAGTACTTTAAGCACTTAGAAGTTTTGGTCTAATTTGTACTATTTATAATAAAACAAATAGTATTTTCGATGGTATTTCTATTAAAACACCTTTATGGAATGTTTTAACACTTTTTAAAAACTATAAAAGGGGTTTTGGTAAGAAAATCGCAATATAAAGCAGTAAAAGTTACATTTTTTATACATACAATATAAAATTAGTTACAGTTTTTATCTTAGCTAAGCTATTTTCGATTCATAATAAATTTATTCGTTTTATATACAGTCTGATTATGAATATTGTTAACCGTAAGATACGGTCAACGCAAACAAAAAATGCATTAAAAAAATGATTTTATGTATATTAGTATTTGTTCGCTTTTTTTCTAAATGTTTTGTTACTTATTCGTTTATTCTTATAACATACTGTGTAGTAAAAATTTATTTGATTTCCTATTTGTACCTTTTTTTGTGCATTTGACACTATGTCGCGCAGTAACAATACAATTTTTTATGTATATATACGGGTGTAAAATATTCAAAATTTTTACTTTTTTTTGTAATTTTACATTTAATACACAAATGTCTATGCAGTGGCGTAGCCAGGGGGGTCTATTGGGGCACCATTCTCCGTTTTCGTGCATTTGACCATATTTAAGAAAGGTCTTTTTTTCTAACCATTTTTTTGAGTGAAAAATCTAAACCAAAAAATTAAAAACGGTAATTTTTTTAAAAACAAACAATTAAAAATTTTACCCGTAAATTTACTTTTTGGGGTGTTTTTTAAGCAAAAAAACTGACTAGCCTTAGTCAAGAAAAATTCCTGGCTACGCCACTGTGTCTATGTGTTAATATGAGAATTTTCGTTATTCATTTAAAGACAGTTAATGATAAAAAAGCATGTTGATAATTATATAATTGCACAATTTTTGTATGCTCTTATTACGAATTATGTAAAGTGCCCTCTACCTTGATCCTAGCAGCAACGAGCACAATTTTGGTTACAGTACAAATTTCTAGTTGTAGGTCGGGTCAAAATGCAACCTTTTTACAGATATTGTACGCGTATTGTTTTATCAATTTTTTTTTGTGGTTTCTTATTTAGTTTTTGGCTTTTTAGCAATTAAATTTATTACAAAGTGGTATTAATTTTGACATTTCTTGAAGTTTGTTTTTTAGATGAAACAAATCTTTTTTATTTGACTCGTATAAAACACGAAAAAACGCACTAACTATATATAAAATATCATTTAAATTACGTATTCTAATAAACTAGTCCTTTAATTCTTTATATTTAAAAACTGCAGTTTTAAAAGCTGAAAATAGATATTAATAAGACCAAACATTGACTCCACACTGTAGTACTATTATACTTGTATGTATCTACCGGTACTTTGTTTTTTTATATGTCATATGTCATTGGAATTTTTTTAGTGTAGCAAATATATATATCTTTTCTTAGCAAATTATTGTATACAATAAAACTTTACATTATGTGCGTTTATTCATTTTACAACATATTAGTTGCAATAATTATAACACGCATATTAGTATTTGCGTCGACCCGATTTCAAAAAACTAACAAATTTTTTATTTCTTCTATTAAAAGTGTTAAAATAAATATATGTACGACTTTTGTAAAGCAAACTGTTTTTTTGTATAATACTAAAAGTGGTGGTTTCATGATAGAAATACAAAAAAAACAAGACTGTAAAAAAAAGTGGAAAATTAAAAATGGGCACAAAAAAAAGACTGAAAAATTGAAGTTCTGAAATTTTAAGACTATATTTATTGTGTATAATTTACTAGGCTTAAACCGTAAATAACCAAAAACAATAAAGGCCAATATTTAATGGGCGGAATACAAGTCTATAAAATTTTGCGCTAGAAAACTACAAAAAACTTCTTCTACAACTGCTAAAACTGTATTTTTTAATAAAGAACAAACTTTAAAACGCTGTATCATACAGCGAGTCAGCAGGAAAAATGGTAATAAAATTTCAAAAACTTTTTACATGTAAACAAAGACTAAAAGATAAGTATCCTTCTGTAAAAACAGAAAAAAAACGTACATTTTGCACAATTGTTGTTTTTCTTTCCTCTTTTAAAGGCAAAAGTAAGAGATGCGTCAATTTGCAGGTAAGATAACAATTAGGATAAACAATTAAACTTTTTAAAGATTCTAGCATCTTAAAACAAACATATAATTATGTATATATTTATAAGAAAACTAGTATGCGGGCTTAGTCCGTTAAATTTAAATGCTGCATACGATACAAAGGTTAGCGTTAAAGCGTTCGGGGAAGATTTTTATGATACAAATTATGTTGATACTTTGCATGTGTTTCATGTGTAACATTTGCTTGTATCGACATGCTTTGCAGCTGTTTTTAGTGTCTGAACACGGTCATTTATGCTTATTTTATCTTTTATATATACGTGGTATAGTAAGGGGCTGTACTACCTTTATAAAATACAAGATTACTGTATTTCGTGGGGGTATTAGTTTTTTCATTGCTTATTGATTTTTTTTTACACTTATTATGTTGATTTCTGACTAAGTTTTCTATTTCTTTTATTAATTACGCATGCTTTTTTAAAGCATATAAGTTATTCACGTTTAAACAGTTTATAAAAAAAAGGTTTGTTGCCACCGCGTATACATTTTTCCTTTTTGTTTTTGAATAATGAGCACTTTTGCCAGTTCATGTTAAAGCACAACTTTTTTTAGGCTTATTTCATTTTTGAAAAATTTTTTTAAACTGTTTTTATTTTAGGTTTTTTTATTTTTACTTTCTATTATTTTTTTTCTATCTTTTTATTCCGGCCCTTTTTAAATAAAATTTTTTAAATAAATTATCCAGGGTATAAAAAATATATTTTCGGAGAGGCGAATCTAATTTACAACTAGTCAGAATACAGAATATAATTGTTTATTACATGTTATCACAATATAATAAATTAAATTGCTGCTTTGGTACGGCAAGAACACGGAATTAGCTTTTTTGTTTGTTAGATATGCAAGATTAAACAAACTTTGTTGTTTTTATGTAGATTTTTAAGTTTAAAATAACAGATAAATTCTAATAAACAACGGGTATGTGGTAGTACATAAACGTCTTTTTTTTGTTATATCGGTCTAATAAATATTATGCGCAACGGGTTTTGTGACAAGGTTACCGGGGTTTATGCGACAACCCGTGCAGTCGACCACGTACTTTATTGCTGTTTAGATGCCATTCGAGACAGCTTTAACTTGTAATAGAAAGGTCTTATGGTAGCCCTGCGCCATTTAAAAAACTCAAAAAGCAACTCAGCACATAAAGATACCTTTAGTATGCATTGTAACAAAGAAAAAGTAAAAATGTAACTTTATAGTAACATAAATTATATTTAGCAAAGGATTTTTTTGTAGTGCATTTTTTAAGAAATATAACATAGTTATTATAATGTATACAAAAAACTAAAATTATTGATTATTCGAAAAATTTAAATTTTTTATTGTATTTTGTCGCAAAATTTACAACGCAAGGGACATCGAACAATTGACAAGTGTGTACTCGTCATATAACTTTTATTGAAAAAAGAAAGGTATTTTTGTATATGAACAAATTGGATATAAAAAAACTTCTATACCTACATTTTTTTTTTTATACCTCCAATAGTAACGCATTTATATAGATGGTTTCTTTTCGACAATTTTTACGTGTCTCTATTGGGCCATGTTCTCGGGCTAACTCTTGTTAAGGGGCATTTAAGTCCAAAGGTGTCGCTTACCAAAAAATTTGACTGTTTTGATATGTACTTCTAAAAAACGTAATTTTTTTATTATTATTATTTTAATCTTAAACGTGTTAATACGGTTTTAAAAAAGTATTTTTTTGGTAAAGTATTTCTTAAAAAATATTTTTGTGTTATAAGCATCGGGTGTCTTTCAATTCGCTTGTATTGCCCCCTGAGAACTTTTTCGCTTTTTGTGGAGCAATTCCGACCCCTGGGATTGCAACCCTAATGTGTATTCGTGTTTAAAACGACTCAAAAAATTTTAACTAGATTTTTTTATAGTAAGCCTCTAATATGTCCATACTAGCCAATTTATATTATTATCTCAAATTTGCTTTTTACTTCCTAAACTTTTAAACAGAAAAATGTTAACAACAAAAAACTAACAGCGATTAGTCTTTTAATATAAAAAAGTCTTTTTTGAACGAATAAAAATGCTTTTTTGCACAAATAAACACTGTATATATTATTTAAACTCGTCCATAGTACTTTTTTTCAATATTTAAATGATTACATACTAATTTTAAAAAACTGGGGTTTTTGGTAGTTCCATGGGAACTATGCAGACAATCCAGTAAACTTCAAGCTGGTCATTTTTTGCCAATTTCTGCTTTATACCGAATTCTATCTATACTTTTACGGATTTCTTAAGATTACACATGTTGTGATGTAAAGAAAGTCAAAGAAAAGATGCGTCTTTCTACAAACTCAATTTTTATTTTTTTTACATATGTAAATTATTGCATTTAAAATAACGTGTACTTGATGAAGGTTACGGGTTTTTACTTGTACAATCCAGTTTAAATTTCTAACAAAAACTTTATAGTACCTTTTTTATCATTGCAAGTACAAAGTGTAAATGCACCTGTATTTTAGTTTTACTAGTGGTAAAGATTAGAAATTTGTAGTAAAACAGTTTTTAATTATATATAAAAAAAACCACAAAAAAACAAAAAAACACAAAACTACAATAAAAATGCTTGTTTTTAATTCGGCAGTTTAAAATTATGTATGTAAAAAACAAAACATAAATACTAAAAAGAACATTTAAAAACACCAAAAAAAGTATTTTTTTGCCTTTATGATGTACAAAAAAAGCCATGTATATACAAACTGCCATACGCATTGACATTTTTATGTTGTGTTTTACGCATTTAAATATATTTGTAAATTCTATGTTAACAGGTTTTCACGCTTTTTTTTGTTCTTTGCTAACTTTAAAAGCCTGCTTATGCAATACCTTAGCGTAGAATTATGTACATTTCTTAAACCTTTTATATATCGTATAAATTATCAAAAAAAAATCAATTATTCGTTATATTAGGTTTTTATGTTAATACTGTTGTTTGCCTTTGATTGCGTGCAATAATCTTATAAATAAGCGCATCTTCTATATCTTTGGCGGTTATTCATATATAAGGCATGGTTTATTCTGATTGCAAGTTAAAAGTCAGTTTTTTAGGTAATTTGTCAGCAAAAAAAAGTATAACCCGTAATGATTTTTACAGATTGATTAAAAGTTAGCTCCGGTGTTTTGAATGCAAAATTTCGTATTGCATTATACAAAAAAAACATATAAGAAAAATATATATTTGAGTATAACATGAAAAGCTGTTTAATAATTTCTGTTAATAAATATGCGCAGTGTTGTTGAAAAGTATATTTTACTTAAATCCGAGCTGTAAATAAAAGATACATTTAGGCTATGGATTCGTGCATAAAAGTTACTGTAAACAACTATAAAATAAATCTAATACTTTTTTTTTTTTGTTCTTTCTACACTAAAAATTATTTTTTAATACCAGATATAGTTGGTGCGTATATGTTTTAGTTTTATGCCAAGACTTTAAAACAAAAAAAATTGAAAAATTTTGCACAACTTTTGATATAAAAAACACTTGGTTTATAAGATAATTGTGTTGTACCTAGCGTTTTTTTTTTGCGTAAAATATGATATGCTACCGTTCTAACACTGTAAAATATATAAGTTTCAATTTTATACTTGTAAAACTTTGTATAAGCCGAAAAAATATAAACTCTATTATTTGTGTTGCAAACCGAGTATTAAACTTGCGTTGGATCTTTTTCCTCGTATTTTAAAAAATCAAGCCATTAAGTTCACTCGATGTTTTTAATTTTCTTCTATATGAGTCAAATGGATTATAGACGTCTATCATAGATTATAATGTAAAATATATTTTAAATGTATATTTGTCGGTTTTTTTTCGTTGTAATTTTTACTTATCTTCAAGTAACAAGCATGAATTTGATAATTAATATAGAATATCCCCGATAAGTCACTAACAATCCACATTTATCTCTATTGCAAGTAAAATTAAGAGTCTAAATTTGGATAAGCAAGTTTTTTATTAATGAACATGCAATTTACTTGCTGCGTAAGTTTTTAGTTATAAAATTGAACATTATGTATGTATTACATTATATAAACTACAAATGAAAAATATTATTAAAACGATACAAAAATATTAATCATCATGTAAATGATAAAAAAACCTTTCTAAGCTAAATGGTCAGTACATTTTTCCACGCCTACAATATATAAATGCGTATTGTAAGCACCGAAAATACCCCATGAAAAAAAAACGGTTTTTTTATACTTAGATTAAGCATTCGAATGTATATTAAATGCACATGAATGTTTTATGCATGCGAATAGTAAATTAACTGCAAGTTGTACCAACATTTAAAAACAAAACCATTTTTAACCCTTTCGCGTTATTAGATTTTTTCACATTTAAAATGCAGGGGTTATAAGAAATAACAAAAACAGGACAAGGAAAATACAATCTAACATTTACGCCAGCAAACTAAGCAAATGATACCTACAAATTAACATATTTGTATTGCACTTAGCACAAATGATTAGTCTTTTCTTTTTAGTCTTGATTTTTTGAAAGTAAAGTTAATCCGTCGTTTACATTGTTTTTTGTCAATAAAAGGAACATAATATACTATTTTTTACAATTTTGTGCTACACCAAAAACCGATATATATTGTGTTAAAACGCGACAAAGTTACGCTATTAAAAACTTTACAACAATGAAAAAAATAATTCTTGCTCTAAACTGTATTTTTGTGGTATTAAAGCCAATACTTATCAAATTACTTATGTTATATTTTTTATAGCCATAATTTAGCATCCGAAAAAAATGTAGTACCAAACTACTGCAAAGGCGCTACAATTCAGACAAAAGATGCGATTTTTTTTAAAGGCGCCAAAAAATTATTTAAAGGGTAAAATACCTAAATTGAGTTGATTTAAATTTAATAAAAAGGAAATAAATAGCGCTTAAAACAAACACAATTTTTTTTAAAAAAATGCATAAAAGCAAAAAAAAATGTCAAAAATAATTTCAAAAATAATTTACACCCAGCAGTTAAAAAACATAAAAGTTTTTGTGAGTTTTTTGCATCTTTTACGTGATTTTTAAGTAAAATAACAAAAATCTAGTGATTTGTGTGCTTTTCTAGTAATTTAGTGTTTTCAATATAATTTTGAGTCTTAAAAACACATTTAACTATTTTTTATTATAAGAAAAGTTTATTTTATTTTTTTTCACAAAAAACAAATTTAATATTGATGAAAAATATTTAATTTGACCATCACAAAATTTTTTTATTATCTAAAACTTTTCTCAAAAAATTAACCTTTTGTATTTTATTGAACAACAGGTGTTGGAATCAGATTCAATGCGTTAAAGATCTCTTTTGATGACAAATAAGTCTATATTGGGGTTTTTATTCTACAATAAAGTATATTGTCTACCAACTTAAAGCAGAATATATATTTTATCGATAGAAGTAAATAAAGTATAACTAGAATAGTTTTTTCGTTTTAATAACATATATATTGAGTTTTTTTTTTTTGCAAAAAACAAAGAAAATTAAATATTTTAGTAAAATAAATAAAAAATTATAGAAGAAAAAACATAAAAATTACATTATATGTATTTTTATTTTACCGTAATTAAAAAAAAACTAAAAAAATAC
>JAQFYM010004393.1:0-15668 GCA_034694785.1 Agrenia bidenticulata | reverse complement strand
TTGGCTGCTGCTATATATATATATTATTACAGGGGTACACGTTTTAATGCGCAACACTGTATATAATACTGTTTTTTTAACTTTTAATTTATTTGTTCTATTTTTCGCCATTTAAAAAAAAGAAATACATTTTTTTCGCCGGAGACGAAATTTCGGAGTCGAAAGTTCAATTTTTACGACTCCGACTCCAAAAAATCAATAACTTCCTAAAAAGGAAAACGACTCCGACTCCGAACTCCGACTCAGACTCCGACTCCGCACCCCTGCATAAAATAAAATGCAAAATTAAAATTGCACCTTTTTGTAAAAACTTAAAATTTTGTCGTTTTTATCGACATTTTTTTTAACAAAGAACGGATCTACAACTGTAGTAAATCTGTACACCCGTAGTAAAACCGTCAACTAAAAAATGACGGAATTGATCTAGAACGACTTATAAAAAAATTAAAAACTACAAAAAAAAAATATGTATACTAAAACAAAACTTTTTTTTTTATCAGATAAAATGATGGTTTAAATGAAAATATGTATTTTTTTGTTTTTTTTCTAAATAGATATTATGTATTTAAAGCATACTGAAAACTGTAATCTATGCTTATTTTATGCTTTAAAAGCCAAAAATACATTTTTTGTCTTTTTTTTATATTTTTTACTCATCATATGCGAAACGGAAAAAAAATAAAAACCATAAATGCAGTTTATATTACACATACAATTTTAAAACATTTTTTGTTTTTTTATAATATAATTTTTTTTTATGGTGTAAGTTACCTCGACCGTACGCTCATACTACGGGCTCGGTTCCACTCAGGGATGATAAAAGCATAGTTTTTCTACACAGAACGGGTGGTTTTATTATGTTTTTTTTCAACCCCTGGTTTTTCTGGTAATTTTCTAATGTTTTTTTTGAAAAAAAAATTCCCTATTCAAAACTGCTAAAATTATTTACATGTTCTTTCTAGCCACCTGGTACATTTTGCGTCATTTTATGCCCAAGATCCTTTGTTTGCACTTTATCTTTGTGCTTTTTGTGTATATATAAATATTTGAGTGCCGTAATATATATATTCTGACTAATTTATCAAATTAAAAGGTTTCAGCATCTAAATAAGTTAACTTAAAAAATAAAAATAGCAATTTTAATATTTTTTGACAAATGTGGGTATATAAAATAGGTATTTATCATTTTGTATGAGTCACTGTATAGGCACTTTCAAATTTGACTTGCCTACTACTTATTTTTCATTATCTTGTTAACAAAAGTATGTTTTTGTAAATTGATCATTGAGAATGTCGCTACTTTTTTCAAGAGTTGCTTTACATAACCATAATACCGCATCAAGAAGTCTTTTGTATACATTCTTATTTTTGAAATTAGACCGCTAAGTAAATTATTTGCCTAATACCTTTTTTTTAAAATTCTAGACGTATCTATACAAAAAATAACTAAGCCGGGTTTTTAATAAACTGCAATAAAACCATGTTTTTCTAAACAACATCGCTTTATTTGTAAATTATTTGAAGATTACATAAGAGCTTTTATATTGGTAAAATAAATATTCATTCAACAGAAAATTAAAATATAGTTCTACTACTTAATTTAAAAAACCCAGAAAAACCCAAAACCGGAAATTTCATCTAGGTGGGTGTTCTACAACAAAACAGACAAACCCTGTTTTTCTCAACCCATTGTCTGTCATCCCCTGTGTTACTACGTGACACCGAGAATCGGGATAGCATACAAACGGCTATATAAATGTACAAAAAAAACATAAAAAATGCTGTAACACAAAATTAAAAATAAAAGAACTTTTTAAACACTAAATATTGGTTGGACATTCTGCAGCTTAGTAAAAACAGAAAAGAAAAAAATTATAAAAAATTGATATTTTTTTATGATAGTGACTAACGTGGTTATAAGTACGCACAAAAAAACAAGCAATATTTAGAAGAGCGCTTAATAGCAATATAATATGCAAGTCTTAAATACATGGTAGATTTTTTCCATGCATTTTTTTTGAATATTTATCTTAATAATATTTAACGTCTTAGGTAATACTCTACCAAGCCGACCATCACTGGTTTATATCGCATAAACAAAAATGACAACAAAAACGTTTAATTCTACAATAACAAAGGCTTATGAGCAGCAAAAAAAACAATTAAACTTAATGTGTTGTGGTTGTACACAAGTTCCAACTGTTTATATGCACACATATTACAATAGTATTTTATAATACCTAGTATTTCTTACGCAAACTTATATGGTAAGATATCATATTTTTATCCCGGAATTTTCGGGATATTGCAAACTAAAAAAAATGCCGGGATCCTGGGACTCTGAGATTACGCGCAAATATATATGAAATGTATAATAAGAAGTCAAATTTTAGTATTATTTTACATCAGTAAAAAAATATGGATACAAAAAATAAACCACTCTAGATTATATGTATAAAGCAAACGATATAATTTATAGTACAAGCAAAAAATAGTTGGTCACATTGCATGAGCAGGCACAAGCCAGAAACCAAACTTCGAAAAAATAGGGGCCCCAAACCTATTTTTTGATGAAAAAAAAGGGCTTTTTACACAAAAAAACTAAAAAAAAAAGTAAAACCGCTCGGTTAACACAGAAAAATAGGTGAAACGAACAAAACAAATATATATTTCGAAAATGATTATGCATCAACTAATTTATTAAAAAGGCAAAAAAGGGGCCCCCTAGGTACAAGGGCCCCCCGTCCTACGGGCCTGTGCATGAGTTTTTTTAAGTTACTTACATTTTCTATAAGATAACTGCAAATCTTAAAGCAAAAAAAAAAAACACATCAACAAAACCTATTTTATACTTGACAAAAAAACACTTGATCTTAAATCCGCAGCCACAAGAAATTCAACACCCCTGATAAAAACATGTGCATAACATTGTGCAAGTCTAATTAATTACATGGTCACAAATACAAAAATCCACACACGATACACCGTAAAGTTTCTAGGTTTTGTGTTATCCCTTATATTAGGTATCGAGGATTGAATATTTTGTTAAGAAGGTCTCACAGATAACAATACATTTGTATGTTTTGACTAATTTTTATATTAGTCGAGCCATTTTTTTCAAAAAATAATACGATTATCTATTATGATGATCCCTTTGCCAAGTCAATCATAATCTGAGTGAGTTGCACTGCAGTAAGTCAGAATGCCTAATACAGTTTAAATTGAATATGTGTATTGCAGTGACACTGAAAAGAACTAAAACTAAACTATTGTATTAGAAAGCTAGATAAAGGCATGTTTATAGAGATTTTAAAACAAAAATACTAAGAGAACAGAATATACGTGTTAAACAGGGTCATTAGCAGTCGCATTTTGCAAGTTTTAAAAAATGAAGTCGCCATGTATTTTTTAATCTGACACAGAACGTAAACGGCAAATTAATACTATAAATATATTAAAAAGCAACGTAGAATTTGCCGACATCTATACATGGAATCATAGACCAGCAATTGTAAGCAGTTTCTATTTAAATAGTCGAGTTATGCGTATTTTATACTTCTTGGTATGTTTGGAGCATAAAAACAGGTTTAATGGACTTTTTTATAATAAAGGCAGTTTAGTTTTATAGAAACCATATAGGTTAAAGGTTGGGTTCTACTAGGTTTAGATATCAAGAAAAATAAAAAGTTTTTCAACATCTTTTTTTCTTACTGAAAAAAAGCTTTGTAAATACCTTTTTTTATGCCGAATGTACAAGGAAACCACAAAAATCTTGCAAAAAAACGTTTATCAGTAGTTATACTGCAACCCAGGATTTTTTGCGTGTAGATAACCAATATGTGACGATTATGGATGCTGGAACTTGTTCCTACATTAGAAATCTGTTCATTCGATGTTGTGTTTAATTTTGGGGCATCATGATAAAGTGTAAATTAGCCGCAAAGAATCAAGTTAGTGTTTTTTTTAATCAAGGCAACTATTTATCCTTATCTGACACAATTTTTTTTTAGTCGTGTACGTTTTAAGACGAGCTACTTTTTACCCTGTAGTGCATGCTAGCCAACGACACGACTACAAGTGCCACGGATATGATCGTTGTCTGAAGTAGTGCGAGTAAAAAAAGAACAAAGCGCAATATTTTTTTAGTCAACATATACTTACAAAGTATTATGTAAACAATCTTGACGGGGGGAAACAAAAAAATTTCGTATTATGATGCTACGATAAATTGAAGAGCAATGTTAAATTTTTGAAATCGAAAACAACTCATTTTTTTTATTCTTACAAAAAATTGGCGTTTTAGTTTACGTAATTTTTTTTACAATTTTAGTGTTTCCCTATTGTTTTTTTGTTTATTTAATACCGTGCTCGTTTTTTTAAGTAGCAAAAATGTTGCAAAAGTCACAGTTTTTGCAAAAAACACAAAAAAAAATGTGCTTTGAGTATTTTTGACTGCTTGTCTACTGTTTTTGATTTTTTAATTCGTTTAATTTACTATGCTTTCTTTTTTTAGTTTTGTTTATCGTTTTTTTTACATGATTATAAAGGATTGTCTGTGCTATTACTTTGCTTTTGCATTGTAAAAATGAATTACAAATATTCGGTTACATAAAATGATAGTATTTTTAAAAGGTTTTGTATTTATATAAGGTTGTTGTTATTCATTTTTGCATTTAATTTTATGGGGTCAATTTTTGTTCAGTATTTACACCTGATATATACGTAAATAAGCATTTTTAAGAGAAAAATAATGATTTTTGCTTTTTTTTCCTGTCCTCGGAGTATTATAGCCTTTTCTACAAAATAAGTACTATTGTCTATTTTCCCTTTGTTTTAAAAAGAAAAGGTATATATTAATTTTTTCCTAGGCAATTTGTTTACTTAGGCATTGTACCAAAAGCAATTTATACAAAATACCGACATCAAACAAGTATTGCCAAATGTTTTTGGCATTTAATTAAAATGCTAGGCATTAAATACTATGCCTGATAAAAAAAAATCGCCCGTAACATATATATTACAGCGTCAGTTGCAGTATTTTACATCCAAAATGTTTTCTAGTGTCAAACGTGTACTTGAATGTAGAAAAAACCTAAGAAAATATATTTCCAGTTCACTTTAAGCACTTATCATCTTAAAAAACACACAAATAGCACTCAAATAAATTTTTTATAACAAAAACCAAATTTATGAATCTATTTTTAGTTTAAGTTTTTTTTTTTTGATATGTTTCCTTGTACATCAGACCATATTATTTGTTCTTCTATCCCTGTTTTTATACAAAAACAACGATATTGTGTACTGGTCGTAAAAAGTAGCAATTTATGTATTTCTCGCAAAATATAAAGCCCTTACATTTCCTTCATGTGCATTTTGTCTGTTTTCTATTAAAAAAAAGAGTTTTATTACTACTTCCACTGTAAAAATTTACTCATGCTCTATAATTTCTATTTTAATGTTTTTTATTGGAAATTTTTTGTAGTGGTCGATGTGACTTTTTGTGCTTTTTAGTTAGGTTGCGCGTAAAGTCTTTGTGATTGCTAAACAATAAACGTACTATATGCCTTATTGATGTACAGGTATCAATGATACTTCTACAGAAGTCATATATAATGCGTAATCTTTATAGTTGATCTTATTTATCCATGCATAGATTAATTTGACACATTTCTAGCATTTCTTTGATATCCAATGACGTGACTTAGCGTCTTCCTCGCAAATTCTTACATATCGTCATATACGTAAGTAACCATACTGTCAATAAAAAATGATATTTTAATATACGAATCGTTTCAATTATGACCACTTATCTAAACTTACACTAAACTTATAAACTTCAAATACTGGCTGTGATTTTTTTATATTACCGCTTCTATGATATTGTACTCTGTTGCATAATCTTCTAGCATCTTTGACTGAAAGGCAATTACGAGAGACTCTATTACCAAATATAAAATAAAGGAAAGCTCGATATTAGCGTAAACACATAAGCCTAAAATGATAATGCTGTAGATATACAACTCGCTATACATTCGGGGTTATAAATACCCGGTATAAAATAACCAGGGTTTAATTCTTATCTTGTAAATACCCGGGTATCCGTGTTCTAAATTCTTAAATTGTAAATATCAGGGTACGCGGGTTCTAAATTCTTGATTTGTGTATACCCGGGTATTTTTTCAGGTAAAAAAGATAAAAAAAGTTAAAAATGACACGTAACAAAAATAATATGTATTTTAACAATTTAATAAAAGAACAGAGCTGTAACCTGTACTGATTGCAGCACCTTGTAAAAATTTGCACACATTTAGTTTACAATTGTCGTATAATACATATACTAATATAATATGATACATTGGCGGATATTGCCTTTATAGCGTAGTCAATACCGGTTTTTCAAAAAAGCCAAATTAAATTTTTAAAATGTAAAAGGTAAAAAAAGCAAAATGATTTTTATAGTCTGACATTGCATTTAAACATTAAATGTGCAAATAACTATTTTTAAAATTACTTAAATATCAAAAAAAATACTTTACCGAAACATTAACCGAATACCATATTCTTGTAAGTATTTACAAGTCGTTTTGTATCAGAATTATGGCAGATACATAGCAATTTTGCACTCAAATGTAGTAAGTGTTTTGATTTTGTTTTTGTCTTATATTAATCATATATAATTAAGGCTGTCTTTGCAACAAACATCTTGTACTTAATGCGGCAAAAAAAAAGTTTGGTAGGACAAAACTTTTTGTAAATTTTTGTTTGGCCTTTCTTGTAAAATTTATAACATATTTCTATCGCTATAAATTATGATATACTTCGCGATTAATTGTTTTTTATTTTTCGTAAGTGTTTACTTTATACGTATAACACTTTTTTTGACAATGCGCTAGACTAACTGCATGATTTCTGTTTTTGTCTTTTTTTTTGTGCAATAAATACGCGCAAAACTATTTCATCGATACGTTGTCCCAAGTTGCTTAGTTAGTACAAGTGAAACTAAGAATACCTATTTTGAAATTAAATATTTATAAAAAGTAAACAATTTTTGTATAAATTTCTTTCGTTTTCGACGTATGTGGGCATTTGTTTATTTTTTTAATCGCGATTTTTATATAAACTTTTACCAAATTATAATCTGTTTACGAATTTTACTTTTGAAGCAAAGATTTAATTTTTTTAGTGCAGTAATGCTACTTTTTATTCTGTTCCACCAGTCTTTTGCTTTTTTTTCTGTTGCTTTTTTTAATGCATATTTCTACATCATAAAAAATCCACTTGAACCCAGGGAAATCCTAAACTGTGAAAACCCTAGTCTACAGGGTATAAAAAATTTTTTACCGTTGGGACATGTGCGGTTCGGAAAAAAAAAGATAATGACACATACTAAAAATATAATATTTTTATATATATGAAACAGCTTTAATGTGCAAAATACGCTTTAATGTCGTTTTTTTTAGATCCCATCTGAAATGTTTTGTTTTATCATTTGTTTTACGTACTAGGAGAAAAATATTTGAACACGGCTGACACGCATGTTCTACTAAGAGATTATGTTTTGCATTTTTGCCGTCAAAATACCTCGGTATCCGGGTTTACACATGGTTTGCAAAATTGCAAACATATTATTAAAACCCGGGTACTGGTTTCCTAGATTTGGAGCATCTACTTTACATACGTTAAACGAATAGTCTGTCTTCAAAACACAAACAATAAGAGGGAAGAGAGAAACTAATGCAAAGCTTTGCATTAGCAAGACATTATCATTGTTGGCATCCTTGAGGTTAAGTATTATGTTACAAAGTATGTATATTTTTATAATGTCTTTTCTGTCCGGTCGTTGATACGTATACACTTTATGCTGTTTTATAAACCTGACCATATACCTGTATTAAATATTGGTATCGTCTTCTATGTATACCGCTTTTAAACTTTACATTTATAATTGTCATGCATCTGTGTTTTTTCGTATTTAAAAAAGAAAAAGTAAAAAAAAATAACTAAAGGTAGAGACGAAGTATAAAAAGGCATTTTTCCGCTATAAGTTTACATTGAAAACGTATTATAAAGTAAATTTTTGTCAAATAAAATTTTATTAAAAAGATTTTTTAGCAAGAGTTGGATTACGTGTTGATATTTTTTTAACCAGTATATGCAAAAATTGTATTGCCAATTTTGGACTAAAATTTTCTAGTTTAAAATATTGTCTTTAATGGCCATATAAGGGTAATTATTATGCAAAAGTCATATTAAAAGTTCTGTAATAAAATTTTGGTACAAAATTTTTGTAAAAAAAGTATAATAAATAACATCAAAGGCTGCCTAAAAAAATCTTCAATAAAGACTTTTAACAGTTTTTTAACAATCATTTTATGTTGCATTCAATCATAATTTTATTAGTAAAATATTTTTTTTACCAAAATTGTATACCAAAAATTTATAACAAAATTTTGATACAATTTTTTGCAAAGATAGGTATTTCCTTTTACTCTGTATATAAATGTATATGGCCAGAATGTATAGAATTAAATTTTTTTTACCATCGAAAAGAAAAACGGCTGGCCAATCACTGGATCGCTTATCAAAAAAAGGTTTGTTTTCGTTATCAAGTAAGTTTTTGATCTTCAGATAAAAAAAGGGTTTTTTATCGTGTAAAAAACTGCTTAGTAATATAGTGCTTTTTTGTACTGCAATTTCTGATATGATTAATATATACATATAGAAATATGATCAATATATATATACTGACATTTATTTTTATTTTTTTAGTTGCAGATACAAATAACCAACAATTAAGATATTGTAATATGTTCGTTGTTATTTGGTAAAAATTGAAATCTAGGATAAAATATTTTTTGACCCACTTGTTCTTTTTTTTTTATTTGATAAATGTTTTATGCATTTTTTAATTTTGTATTTGAATATTTTTAGGATAATTGCATAAATTTAAGTTTTACAGTTTTTAAATGTTTAATGATAGCAAGAAAAAGTTTTAAAATCATTTTTTAAAACGGTAACTTATTGTAAATTTTGACTATGAAAAATAAAACAAAAATTATATGTTGATTTCATGTAGCAAAGAACAGTGGTCTTATTTTTTATCAGAAAAATGTTTTTTATAAGCGATCGAAAACTTCCTAATATAAAGATGTGATTTAAACGTTGGTTTTTTCGTTTGAGTTCATATAAAAACCTTTTATATCTAAAAATAAAACTTTTTCTAAAGGAAAAAAACTACAAAAAAAAGTTATATATTTCTTTTATAGTATTTATAAATGGATCTTAAGGGTATACTACGAGCAACACAAATTAATTCATTATTGTAGAGTGAAATACTTATGCTGCATAATATGACAAAATCAAAGGTTTTTTCCTAAATTAATTAATTAAAATGATTTTTAAGCATTAAAAAAAATATAACATATTTCTAACCTGTAACCGTTGTCCTTGCATTTCTGCTTAGCATAAATCAACCTTATAATTCAACAACCTATAACACGGAAAAGAAACATTAAAGTAATAATATCAAAAAATATTTGTTTTTTAGTATATTAGCAAAACTATTACACTTATTTTAATAGAAAAGCTTCATTTTGACCATTTGCGTATCATTTGTAAACATGTAGCCGTTAAAAATGTTACTGGTATAAAAAGATAACCTTCATATTACTAAAAAATCAATTTTTATAAGAACGATTTTTTTAGTATTTTATTATAAAAACAAGTAACCATGCTGTCTCAACACATTTTTTCATTTTTTTATTACATTCAAGTTCCTTTTTATACGGCCTTCATCATTGCGTTATCCGTATTTTGTAGTTTTCTTGAAGCTACCTTTTTTCGTTTTACCTTATTAAAAATAAAGGATACATATTTGTTATTTTCTAGGTTTTTTTAAAATAAATTCGACACCTTTGACATATGGATTGCAAAACCCGGACGGTACTAAAACCCCGAAGGGCAAAAATCAGGCTTTTTGCCAACGGCCGATTACCCGGGGAATTACCCGGGAATTTTTAGTACAGTACCCGTTATCTTATGCATTAAGAACTCTTGTTGTTGTTTATACTGAATAATTTAAACTTGTTTGTTTCTCAACAAAACTGAAGGCTGCTGCTTAAACCAATTTTTCTATTCTGTTTATGCAAAAAATTAAAAAATGCTCATTTTTTATTTACATGGCTTCTTTAATTATTTTTCAATAGTGCATTTTTGTACAAGTTTACACGAAATAAATACAAATTTCGATTAGAGCTAACATTTTTGCTATTTTATTCTGCTTTTGTAGCCAATATGCAATTTAAATAAATAATCATGTGCTTAAACATAAAAAAAAGTTTGTTATCTGCCTTAATTGTGGACAATCTCGACAGACAAAATATATTGTATTTTGGTGTGGTTATATAGTACTTTATCGAATAGCAGCATTAATCGGTTAAAACTTCATATCATTCAATTATGCGTATAAATTTGCACGTTATACGCTCAAAAGCATAAAAATTACCATTCATGTTAGTCATTTTACGTTTCAAAAAATTTTAAAAAATAATTGCTACATGTTTACTCTTATGTAAAAAGCTATCTAAAAAAAAATATGCTACTTTTTAAACATAACAATATACTAAAAGCACATATACAGAACAACCTATAAATATCGTTTTAAATTGCAACAAATAACAATTTCTTAAGTTTTTTACAGCTAAAGAGCAAGTTTTTTGGTGACTTTCTTGGATCCAGGTACCCCGGGGGTAACACTCTGAGGAAACTAATGTTGCTTATATGACAACCAACCCTGGGTGCCTGGTGACCCGATGCCTTAGGTAAAACAAGTCCATCTTTGACAAAAATTGTATAACAATTAACATAAAATAATTTTGGGTGTAATTTTTATTAGGATATTTTTTAAAAATAAATTGAAAGAACTCGAGTCAGACCCAAATTACATTGTATTAAATATATTATTGTAACACTTTGACTCCAATGAAGTTCATAAAAAAACTAAATCGGAAAAATAAAAAAAACATTGTTTATAATGAATGCATTTGTATACAGTTATTAACATACATAAAACTGATGAAGTGTAAATTATATGTGGATTTTTATTTATTTAACTATATATTGCGATGCAGTAACGAGCTATACAGTGTTCTAAAAAATATAAATCTATTGCATTTAGATCGTTTTCAATACTTAAATCAAAACAAAAAAGTTTAATATTGTTATTAATGCTTTGTTTTAGACAAAAACTAGTTTAAAAAATTACCATAATATTTTAACCGTTTACAGTACAGTGGATAAAAAAATTTGCACTATAAAAAAATTTGCACGAGATTTCAATGTCACGTTTTGGGACTGTACCTTAGCATGAGCGTACGACTGTAGTAACTTGAACTGAAAATAAAATAGATTATTTTAAAAATAAACAACATATGCATGCAGCTTGTATGTGTATTATGCACTATATTTATGGTTTTTCCGTTTTTGCCGTTCCTCATATGATACGTAAAAAATAAAAAAAATGCAAAATATGCATAGTTGGCTTTTAAAGCATAAAAACAGCATAAAATAGAGTTTTAAGTATGCTGTACATCTGAAATATCTATTTAGAAAAAAAACAAAAAAATCCTAATTTTTATCAAAACCATCATTTTATCTGATAAGAAAAAAAAGAAGGTTTTGTTTTAGTTTACACATTTTTTTTTTGTAGTTTTTACTTTTTTTAAATTTGTTCTAGATCAATGTCGTCATTTTTTAGTGGAATGTTTTACTACGGGTGTACGGATTTACTACAGTAGTAGAACTGTCCTTTGTTAAAAAAAATGTCGATAAAAACGAATAATTTTTACAGTTTGTACAAAAAGATGCAACTTTAATAATGCATTTTATTTTATGTGTTTATACTTGCTTTATGTGTATTTTTGTTAATTAAGCTGCGATTTTTGTTTTTATATTATTATGCCAGAGTAAAAAATAAAGACTTAAAAATAGAAACAAACAAAACATGCCCCATAAGAAATGTAGTTATGTAGATAATATAATATATTTAATATGTATCAATAAACATAAGGTAAAGATTATACAAAAAAAGACGAAATGGTCTACTGCCTTAAAAATGAAAACGACATTGTTACTTAGAAACTAAATAAATAAAAAATAACATTTTTAGTTGTTTTAGTCAACTGTATTGCAGGTAAGTCTACAAATTTTTTTTGTGTCAATAAGAAAGGAGCATTATTGTGCTTTGATGTTACAAATCTAAACAGAAAAAGCATTATTATGCGCAAAAAAAAACCATTTTTTGCGGCGTCTTTTTGCTTTTTTAGTAGGGCGTACATTTTTTCATGTCTTGACTTGACTTGACTTTTTATTTGTAAACTCTTAACATAAATACACAAATGTATAACGCAAATAATTGCTTTCATTGAATCCCAGAAGGTATGAAACAGACACATATATTATTTTTACTTTCTAAAGGAAGCAGAAATTGATATAATAGATCAGGGTTTTCCTAAATTGAGCCATTTTTACCCCTTCTGGGTCCATTATAAAAAAAAGGATTCAAAGTAAAAATAAGTTAACTTTTATTATTATTATTTTTTTAGTTTCGTATTTAAATCTCCTCTTATTTCAGATATTCTTTCTCTTAATTCATCTTCTATAATTGAAATGCGGTTTCGAGCTTTTCCTTTAGAAGCATTCATTATTGAAAAGGCCGACTCGCATACATAAGTTGTTACTAAATATAAAAGTATTTTTAAGGGTCTCATCGCAATATTAGGTTATTTTTGTTTCTGTTTTATTCTAAAATGATTAAGTTCCATCTTTTGAGCTTCCCGACGAGTGCAAAAGTCTGATTTCAGCACTATAAATATATTTTTTTTGTTATTACTAAATTCAACTGATGCTGGTGTTACATTAAACAAAAACATTTTTAACTCAAAACTCACATCTAATATTTCGGTGAATCGCTGCTTTATATTTATTAAAATATTTTTGAGAATGGCTTTTATTGTTTCTCTTATTCTCTAATCATGTTCAGTAGTATTGAACTCTGAAAACATTGTAAAAACATTTTTTTCACAATATTCGACCCATAATTCTATTGTTTCTTTATACAAAACAATCACATTTTTCACTTCAAGCATTGATTTATTTTTACCTTGTAATCTCAAATTAATTTCATTTATAAAAGTATAAAAATCTAGGCACCTGCTACTTGCGATATAAATGATATATTTTCAAGTCTTAAAATAAACTCATGTTGATTTAATTGTGTACATAATTTCTTTAAATAGTTAAATTTTGCAAAACCTTTTTTAAAAACATATCCACGGGAAAGCCATCTTATATTTTTGTGCAAAACCCAATTGCATTTGGGGTTTTCAACAAAATCCGTTTTATTTTCCTTAAGTAGCCGACACCTAAGATCACTCTTTTTTATGAATTTTATAATTTTGTAGAATTCGGTAAAAACGGATTCAAAACTATTTCCAATACCTTTTACTGACAAAGTTTGCTTGTGTAAAATACAATGGGGGAAATTAATCATATCATTTTCCTTTTTTATAAGTGCCATAAGTCCTGATTTCTCTCCTCTTATTGTAGCCGCGCCATCAGTACAAACCTGTATTAAGTTACTAAATTGATCGTGGGAAAGTAAGTAATCTTTTAAAGTACTAAAAATATCAATTGCTTTTACAGTTAGTCATAGTTCTTTGCAGAATAAAATGTTTTTAATTATTTCATAATCTTTTTCAAATTGAACAAAACACATTAGTTGTGTTCTACCACTTATATCATTACGCCATATCAAGAGCAACGACAAAAAAACCTAGAATTTTTTTTTCTCTACTAATAATTTTTCTATATTATCTGGAATCATCAATGCACATTTTTTCATATTATTTTTGTTCAAGGCTAGTTTGATAATCTTACGGGCGGCTTTTTTCCCCGAACAAGTTCTTTCATACTAATTTAAGTATTGGAAGAATCAACTTGGTGCCAGTTACGTGTGCGTAACTTCCTTTTACTATGCATTCTGCAATTTTTATTCCAAAAAATAAAAATAATGCCTTTATTACATATATCTAATTCACGTTGGTTAAATATGACATTTTCTTCTTTTGTATTAAGATTTTCTCTCTTTTCCAAAATATAATTTTTCAACTTGTTTTCGAACAACCACTTGGGATAGCGAAGGAGTGGATGTTTATGTTGTGAATGCCGATGATGCAGTAATGACGGTCTCGTCATCCCCGAAGAAGCCATTATTTTTTTACATAAAAGACAGAGCGGCTGGTGTTCATCATCCTCTTTTGTAAAATAAAATCCAAACAGCAGGAAATCCGGTGAATAGTATCTAACTGTTTTTTTTACAACATTGGTATTTATGGAACTATTACTGGGTAGTATTTGATTGGATGTTACTATAATATTCTCGATACTTCTATTTTTCATTTTTATTTTGATTTTTGATACTTTTACGGGTAAAATAGTTCAAATAGTTCAAAGGATCAATTTTGGGAAACCCTGCCCTAGGTTCATCTACATTTACCCCTAGCAATTTCACCTGCTGCATTTTTACTTAAATTCTATTCATATTAGTTTGAGATTATTATCTCTAATTTCTTAAGTATAAGTAGTAATGATCTATCGTGTTTCTTTGGCGAAGAAGCACTTATAGCTTTATCATCAAAATAAATCTCGTAGAATGTCCGATGACATCTTTGAACATTTCTTCCATAAAACTTTCCAAAGTTGCCGGGGCATTTCTATGCCCCATTAGGATTACACCAATCCTATACACGGTTGTCAATCTTAAATCCTGTTTTATGCCTATGATTATTTTTTAGTGAGATTTACTAATATGCATCCTTCAAATCGAGGACTGTTTTAAATTTTGCCCCGATAAACTATTGTATATCCTATTCATCGATCCGTATCTAAGTATCTTCCTTAATTGTTATTTTATTTAGTTTAATCATCTTCATACATAGTCTCAGTTTTTTGTTTCTTTTTCTATTATACGCAAGAGGTTTCTCCGCCCCAAACTTGATTCCTGTATATATACCATTTCTAAAAAGTGTTTACTCGCCGTCTCTACCTCTTCCCTACTTATATTTTTTACCCATTGTGGCAACCCCTATATGACGGATGGATACAAGCGGCACATGGGGCCACACCAAAGAAAGACAATGCCCAAGAGGGTACTGACTCTGGCAAAGATGCAAGGGCATCAAGCAAGAGATTGAGAAACTCATGAGATGTCAAAGCGAGGCCCGGGTGTTAGCTCTAAAGATAACAGCTGAGAAATGCCCGGTGGAAGAAGACATGGGCCGATGAATAACATTATGGAGCAGTGAGTTATTGAAAACTATAGTTGATGAAATTGAATCTGGCAAAATACATCAATGGAGTAATGTAATGGGAGTATTGGATTCAAAGTTGAGAGATAATGAGAGAGAGTATGAGAAGAAGTTGGAAAAAGGGAAAGATCAAAGGATAGCTGAATTGGAGGCGGAGTTAAAAAGGGTTAAGGATAAAGAGAGTACTGGAAAATTTTATGTTAATCGTGGAAATGCAAGTAGGGGATTTGGGGCATATTACCCAAAAAGAGTAGTTTGTTACGCTTGCAATGAGGAAGGACATATTGGGCTAGACTGCAATAA
>JAQFYM010004392.1:0-15670 GCA_034694785.1 Agrenia bidenticulata | reverse complement strand
GTGATGACAGACGGACGGACAGACAGACAGACGGACATTGACATGATCCTATAAGCCCTTGGAGTCGGGCTAAAAAGGCGGAGGCCGAGTTCCTGTGTACTATGGGTGTCCCCTATTATTTCCTTGAACTACTAGACTGAAAACCCTTTGGAAAATAATAGTTTACTAGTTCGTAGCTGAACACATACGGACTCTCCATCTCTGACCGTTTGAACCTGATCCAAGAGACGTACTAATCTAAGTAGGACCACAAGGACTGAACTTCAATTGAAATAAACATTTAAATGATACAAGTGGAAGATAAAGCGATGTTTTATGGGCGTAATTATTGGAGGGCCATTAAGTGTTTTTTATAGCCTCCACTTTGTTTTCCACATGTCTTATTCCTAGAGAAGTAGAAAAAGATTACTCCTCCACTCTCCTCTTTTATTACAACCTCTTATGGTCCTTCCTTTCAAACTAAGCAACGATTCTTTTCTCTTTCTATCTTTCGCTATAGAAGCAACTTAACAAACTAATATTGTCGAGATAGTCGAGAATATAGACGATCCGGAATAAAAGTATATTTATCCTTATTGGACACCTAAATATAAGAGAACCCGAGGAAATGTACCCACCTACATGGATAGTGAACTATACACAAAGATTTCCTACTTCCAGATTGAGAGAAGTCGTATTTTTTAGAACGGAGACAAGCGTGTAACCCTTTCTTTAGTTCATTCATTCGATTTCGTGGTGTTTCCTATGATTTTTTTGCCCTCCTTTCTTTCCATAGCGTTTCCCAACTGGTTCAATTTTATTGAACAATTTACGCGCATTTTTAATCAAAATTATACTGGGATTTATACTCGGTTTTTCTACTTTCGTTCAATAGTAACTTGAAGATCTGACAAATATTAAAGGAACACCATGTAGAAGCATCATTCAGTTTAGAAATAACTTCGGCTAGGAAACGCTTGTCTTGAGGATGGATTCAGATTCTTTAGTGGTCTTCTAGGGTCGGTGGTGGTTTTCCGTTTCCTAAAAAAATTCTCTGTGCTGAGTGATCACATTGAGTTGCTCGACTGATGTACCCCTCATGTGAGCTAGGGAATGTAAAAAGTCGGGGCATCATTGGATCACGTAAATTTAATTAACAGACCCCTCGTTACGACCAGTTACATTTTCATTTGTCCATTTCCTTTAGTTTCATTACACCGGGTGATGATCGCATGTATTGCTGTCGCCATTAAAGCTCCATACTCCGATAGCGTGGGAGGGCAAGGTTGGTGTGGGACCTGGGACGTGGGACCTTTCTGCACAAATTCCCTGTATTTTCTTACCACAAAAGTACTTTAGTTAAGTAGGAGATATTCCCCTATGGAGACCTAGGCTACAAAGGGAGGAAGAAAGTTTGCTTATCCATTAAGAGGACAACACGATATTGCCTATGTCATGCCACAGTTATCGACTCAGTTAAATCTGCATCTATTACAGACTGAGAGAATTAGTGAATCAGTTAGTAACTTGGATTGTTGTCTGCTGTGGAGGTTTCTCAGCAAACCTCGTATCATTTATGATTCATTCCGACTCATTTGCATTTGACTAGAGCCAACAAACAACCACTGTATACTTTACACAACCCCTTGTCTGAGTCTTTGTAGAAACCGCAGTTCAATTATTTGAAACTAAACCTTGGCAATCTTCCCCTACAAATGGGGCATACCTTCCCATTTCTTGTTAGATTACGTTTCCTCTAAATTGTATCATCGTCTCTTCCCTTGTTTCCCTTTAAATGAATTCTCTCTCATCTAATTACATTTGTAAATCTGTTTCCTCAAGGAGAATCCCCCGCTCATTTAATTTGGAACGGTTGGAGCAGCGAAGATTCTATTTGCAACCTTGTTCTTTTAAACTGATGAATTTTAAATTGTAAATCCCTCACATTCTATTGTACTTTCCTACCCTGTTCAAAGAGTGTGGCTCTAGCTCTTCGGAGAATGTCTTTTTAACTGTTAATATAACCTATACATACTACTTTACTCTATAGCCTAAATATAAGGGATGCCTGTTAAGATTGAAATGAGATAACGACAGCCACTCCAGCTCTGAGAAACGGTCGATTTTTCTTCAACACATCTTCCGAATGTGCCACTAAGATGTCTTCATTGTGGGTTTGAGCGATAAAGTTTTTTTGAGATGCCAGATATTAGATACTCCATTGCAAATACCTCAAAAATGTCTCACAGTCGACATATTTGTACCAGAGAGAAGGAGATAAGTAAAAGTTTTTAGTCTCTGAAATCCTGCTCCTTTTTTATAAAAGAGACAGATAGAGAGGGCTATCTGATATCTATGTGTCAAAGGGAAAAAAGTTCTGGCTGAAATATCTCTACAGATGTATACCGTCGTGGATATAATCTAAAGCTTAAGAGATACTTGATGTCCAATTCTACGGAGTTATAGAGCTAGAACGAACATAACACTTATATGGAAATCTAGGCTAGATTTTAATAGCAAAGATGCTGATGCCTCTTCATTGGAGATAGTCATACGGGCTACAAACATCCGTCCTACTAATTGTAAGTATTCATTTATTCTACATTTTGTTGGCTAGTACTAGTTGGCAATAATAGACATTTGTCATCTGCAAAGCAACCCTTACCCTTTGTACTCTAATGGTTCCTTGCACCTCCCAACTGCTGGTTGAAAGCATGGCGAATATTTCTTTAATTCATCCAGTGCTAATTGATCACAAAATATACGGGGCAGTGTTTCATTTGTATATTAAGGTTAACATTGCTAGTCATCTAACAAAAACGTATTATTTACAATTAGTTAACAGTGAGTTTTCATAGCAATTTTCTAACGTTTTAAGGCCTTGACAAAAAATTTGACCAAGGTTGCCACATCCTATACACCCACCAACTGTTTCCGACATGGCCCGATCTTCTTCTCATTTTACAGAGTTTTTGAAAAACTTTGAAAAATACTTGAGGCATGAGTAGCATGTGTAGATGAAACTTTTTTTAATGTAAGAAGGTTCAGAGCAAGGATTTTGGTTCTTTGGGGATAATCTCCACGTACAGACAAAGGTCCGATAAGAGGAAACTTTTACTCCTTGCTTTAGATCTCGTTATGCGTTACATCACACAGTACAAGGCAAAGGAAAACCACCAGCACATAAAGAACGAGACTACTCTTGTAGATCTTGTTTTTCCTCTTACCCTTCTGTCTATTTTTTGAAAACCAGCTTTAGTACTCGTGTGACAAATTACTTTTCTACGATTAATCTTGGAGCTGTCTTCCTGTTTTTCATCCGAATCTCGTGAAGACCCGCACCTCTCCTATCTTCTTAACTACATCTCAGTCTCTTAGGCTTCGCCTTCCCCTTCCACAAATCAAAACCAGGCCACTGACACAGTAGAGGCTGGTCTACTAAAGCTCGAACTTTTACAGCTTCATCTAACTACTACGCTAAACCACACTGGACCGATATAGTCAAGAATAGACTATCTGATAGATATGAGTGATATGACCGTAAAGCTCCAGGCACTCAGGCCCCTAGAATATACAATAGAAAAGGAAAACCAAACCAAACCGACTGGTAGAGAAATTTCGCCTCTTCATTTTCTACTTAAGATATAAGTTAACTTTTTCGAGGACTTACATATGTATGCTTAAGTAACTTTCCCTTTTGGCTTTGGAGAAAGTACAGACGGACATGCAAGATGTTCGGTGCAGGAATACGTAGCACATACTTGCTTGGAACTAGGTGCTGAGTGATGAATAAGAAAGGCTGAAGAAAGTTCTTTCACTCATCAGTCCTAATATGCTAGCCCACTTCCCGACTTGGCAAATTTTAATTTGATTAATCTCCTCTTGATCTTCTTTCCGAAGGGAACTCAACTAGGTGCGGTGTGGTACGGTGGTGGTGGTGGTGTCTTGACTCACTTCACGACGAACCTAGTCCAGCTAGCAATTCTGAGCAAACACCAAAGAACGATGGAAGAGCCCGATGAAGTTTTAACCAAACAACCAATTCATCATATCTACGCACTACTGCTTTACTCATTTCTTTGCTAGAAAATGAACCGAATCATTTCATTTTCCCTCATCTTCCCATCTTACTCATAAATACTTTCGTACCGGCTTATGTCGAATAGATACAGGCCTTTGAATAATCCCTTAGAATAGAGCCAATAGACACAGAGTCAGGTTTCGAACGTAATTCGTTCTAGAAATTTGATCCGTTCATAGCTACCGTACCCCCGTGTTTGGTTTATGTGGGATTCTCAAAATTTTCAAACCAAAACTACCTGTACAAAATCGCCAATGCTACTGCTAAAATCTTCCCAGTAGCTTAGCTATGCCAAAAGGTATCGTATGTCATTATGTAAATGCTTAAAGAAACTCCCCTAATCTGACCCTCAGAACCTGAGCTTCATCTAGTCCAGGGTTTAGATTAAAAAATACTTGTCTGCTGGAAGCAGCAGTGGAAACGTTGGATAACGAATTCCAGGGTCCTCCTATTTAACGAAACCTTATCCTTCCTAAAATGAAACACATCTTAAGTTAAGGTGACTAATGGATCAATGTATTTTGGGTCTAGAGAGGGTGCATAGAACCGTGTGAAGATGATATTATATTTTGATACATACATTAGATAAAGGAAGATTGGATGTTGACAGGACAAAAGACGCGATGGATAGTAAGGGATTCTTGTGACCAAAATATAAACTAGTAGATTGGATGAGCAGTATTCATCCTCTATACATATCAAAGACATTAACTTTAGATTTGACAGTGACAAACAGCTCCTCCATTTCCTTCAGTGTGTCTCATCCCGGATTTCGCATGAGTAAGCATCCCTCAAACAACAAGCACAATAGCCTCCCATGATGATGCACTACTTTGACACAATGCAATATTATTATTCTCCCCAATTCCCTCCGTCCACTTTGTCCATACACATTGAAAGAACCATTAACCCTCGATATTTTTGAAGATCGTATTCGAAATCCGAATCGGATACAGAGTGGACGGAGCAAGTTGGTTAGGGGGAGGGATGCTTTACTTCCTAAGGATGCATTAGTATCAAGTATCAAGTGTCTTGCTGTGTGTTGGGGTATTTTGAAATACTTGAGATTCCGTATTTCTTTTGCGAATAAAAAGTACGGGAGTAATGAAGCTGTACAGTTTAGATTTAGTAACGCCATCATCCATGAGCCATAATCCTGGTGAATGTCAATATTAAGCATAAAAAATCAGTTCATATCCCATCCTACCATTATTTCAAGAATACAAGACCTTCAGTGCTCGAGAGTTATGTTGATGCATCCCGGAGCTTCACTACTGCAGTTTATGTGGACCGGATATTGCAACAACCGCTTTTTACACCGAGCCAAGCTGCGATGAATGCAGCTCTTGAATGGATATTTTCTTAAGTACGTAGTAAAATTTAGTATATAAAACATAATATTTATTAGACTACGATAAACCACGATGGAAATCGAGTGCTTGAGCATTTTCAAATCCTCTTGTGTATGTGTGTACCAACCAGCAACAGCAAATAGCAAAGGAGCACTTCGGGCTCAATTTGTACAATTTCAACTCCATACTGCCACTACAAGTCCAAGGAAGAACATTTCCTTCATAGTGGTAGTAAGTCCCCAGCTCGACGTTGATGGCTTCTTAGGAATACATCATGTAAGTCAATAATATTGAAAAGCGTAATTTAAGAGGGCTTAGACCCTTCTATATATGTAGGCCTGTGTATGTATTTTTGACTCAGGATTTTAGTTGATAGGAGGGCATAAAGTGCAGACCGGCGGAGTTTTTATGGGATCAAAGCAACTTCCAAAACGGCAATAGAAACTAAGGGGATAACTGTTTTCGGGATGGAGAGGCGAGGTTTCACCTCGTTTGACGCTACATGAACGACCTCATAGAGCTGCTCAATGCTCGTTGAAATTGATTGAAACAGGGTCCGGTGTCGTTTCTTGTGACTGTTATGAGTCACAAGGTATACCTTAAGTGAGGGGGTCGTAGAAATCGTGAAACGGAAGGAGTTCACCAAATGTGAGGGTGAGAATGACTCGAGAAACTTAATTAGAACGGCCTCTGCCCCTCTTGCCCTCTCCATTGAAAGTTAAGAAGACCAATCAGAGGGGATTGGTTGGAGGATCTAAACGAGCTTTTCCACTACCTCTGGAGGAAGATTAAGATGAGATTTTGCGTCAATCTTTCCAAGTATCCTAGAATGAGACTCGAGCCTTGTCCTACTAATGAGATTCCGGTGCAGAAAACCGAACCTGACTCCCAGATGGAAATTAAAACCCGAGTACTAAGCTAAATCAAAGTCATAACTTTTGTTCAACCTTCATTCTTCTGTGAAATCGCCAGTCGGTTGGCGACTCTACTTTTTCCAACCACTTTGTTGAAAAGCCTTAGAAAATCCAGACGCATCTTCCAATTTTGATTTGATGGGGGAAATCTTAAAAGCTAAAAGTTATCATCCGTCATGGGAGAAGACACAGACATGGGTGAAATGGGATCAGTCCTTGAAAGGTTTCCTTTATTGTAGAGTCGCTAGCTTTAATGGAGCCATTCTTATTAAGCATTATTTCTGCTTCCGAGTACATCTTAGAAAGTGATACAGAACACTATGAATGGTCGCTGCAGTCCCAGAAAACAATTTTTTTTAAATACTCTTTATGATTTCGTTGATCCACAGAATACGAAGTTTACAATCAATATTATGAGATTAAAAACAGTTTTGGAAAATACCTATTGGTTGAAAAACAAACAATGGATTGGACTGTTCATAAATATGCTTGAGGTATTTCAAGAAATTCCCCCCTTCATTGTTCATTGTAGTTCGCCATTTTCAAGGCTTGGTTCAATTGGTTCGATATTATACTTTCAATAGTTGCTAGAAAATATTTTATACAAGCACTTGAAAAAATGACTACATGCATTCCTGAGATATGATGCAGGGGATAAAAAAAATACGAGGCAATTTGCATGGGGAACGAGTGGAAGGAATATCGACTTCTTCATGTCTCCAGCAACATGAGCATCAGGAAGTCGGTTTTTCCAATTTTGTTGACTATTTCTACGAGTTTTTTTATTATGCATCTATCGAAGTTTTTTTTAACATTTTCTATTCGTATTCAAACCTAATCCTGAGCTGCATGTTTGTTACCCCTGCCGTTTCTTTAAAAACTGCATCCTTGCACGATACTTTTTTCGATCAAGAAATTGAAGACGTGTGTCAAAAATTCACCAAGGGTACAAGCAGGGGTGCATCTCAAATGACAGCAGCATTTTTGTTCCAATGTACCTAAGTTAACATCAATTGTTAATACTGTACACCAAACTGAATGTAGCTATTAATATAATATGTACTTGTATAATATGTAATTAATATAATATGTACCCACTACTTGAGCCTGAGAGGAATTCACTATTGTTTGTCTAGCAATATGCAAATAATATCCTCAGTTAACATGTAAAGTTGGATGGGTGGAATGTGAAAGTATTATCATATCATCTCATCATGAGGATGGAAACGCCAAAATTCGGAACGGAAGCCAACATAACCAAGGACTGAAGAGGATCCGAATCCCCTTTGGCCTCAATTTATGTAGGAAAGGGTAAGTTGATAGGGTGCAATGAGATTGCAAACATCGAACTCATATCTGACGGGGCAGTAAATCTTGGAGTACTTAAACATATCTCTTCATGCATTTTGAAGTAGTAGTTTGGGAGGAGAAAGTGACATTAGAATTCAATACTTGGCACTTATACCCGTCTGATATGTCTCCCTGTGAACAAAACTATGCATAAATTTCCCTTCAGTAGTATTTAGGTTGCACATTAGTAGGCCCTTACGATACGAATCGATTCCACATCTTATAGTGTATGTGGTGGTTCGTTGTTAGTCGATTTCTTCCTTCCTGTCTGCCTCTGCCTTTCCGTTCAATCCTCCAAAGCAAGATTTATTGAGGGTGATAGAAAATACCCGTATTTGTGTACCATGTTGTCCCGACTAGTATTTTTGCCTTGGGACAAGCCTTTGGTGGGGTTGACAACGTCGAAGTCTACACTGGGAGCTGGAAAAGTCTGCATGGCCATGTTTTGTGTGCTTTATGTGTTGCAACTTAAACGTAATAAGGCTGAAAGTCGACATGGAAATAGTTCAATAAAAAGTTTCCCGTTGGAATCCTTGAATTTTTAGGTGACATGCAGGGCAATTTCGGGTGTCCATTCGGAAGCAAAAAAACTCTTATAATTGAAGTAGAACTTGGACAGAAAAACGAGGTTTTATCCTTATTCCTTGGCAATATCGTATTTTCTCTTACTTTCCCGTAAACATGGTAGTACACAGATCGGTACTTAACTTAACGAAAAGTTCCAACTGGTTTTTTTTAACATCAAATGGGATTTTCTCTATACGATTGCCCTACTTATGGTAAAGACTTTCGACTTTCCTCTGCATTTTCGATCGTTATCGTTCTAAATGAATAAGGTATTTTTCCTAATCCAATGTTACCGAATAAAAAAGTTCGAGATACGCTGTATCTATTTACTTTCAGCTTTCCTTTAATAGCAATAGATTTTAGTACAATGTTACATAGAGCAAGACTAACTTGATACGATTCTTCCTACACCTGGACACACAGATACTGTTGGACAATTGAATGAAATCTCTCTATATTAAATTGAAACTGGGATGAAAAGTAAATAATAGCGTGCCCCTCCACTTACGAAAAGTTTGGCCACTTTTGTGTTCTTAACTGATTTCAACTTTGATACTCAACCAAGTTGAACCAACCCTTTCTGAGGCTGACAAACGCAGCTAGGGTGGTGCGTCCTTTTAAGTTGTAGTGACAGGCGGAGGGGAATTATCTACGCACAGTTTGTTTTTGAAGTAGAAGGATGAAAAATTGAGAATTCCCTCATCACCCAAAAGCCAATTTAATTTTACACTAGATTTTCAAGTGGCTTGATTGTGGAGTATATATGGTTGGGCTGTGGCTTTATGTTTTACCAATACTCCGTCCGGTCTGCTCTCACAACTTTTACCTACTTAATTCCTAATGCCGAGAGGGATTCCCAGGGCTTTCTTCAATACCGCTAGTGCCAAGAGTACCAACTTGCCAATGTACACAGTATAGTTCTATAGAGAGGGATAATTTGGGTTTAAGTTTATAGTAATTAGTTCAATTCCAAAGGGAAAACCATGTATAACTTTATTCTCTCCAAATTTTGTGGGATCAAAGTTTTTTTTACCTTTAGTAAACTTACTTTGGGAAAGTACGTGGAAGAAAAGTGTGGATAAAGTAGAGGCAAGCTACTATTACATATTTTATCAATCTATTGGTCTTCTAAATACATCCTTCTATACATATTCCAGTTAACCCACTCGCCTGCTTGAAGATCACCCTGAGTGGTTCGAGGCGAAGGTTATTTGATGAGAAAATAGTTGAAGGGGACTCGTGAGGACTGGGAACGTATACACTTGAAACTAAACTTTCTTCCTTTTGTATGTACATGTGGTGGGTTGAGTGTTACTCAAGTCCTCCGATTTAGAATTTTGGATACTCAGACTGGAAAAGCTGATCAAACTTTCATCCACCTCTGGCTAATGAAATGACATTTGCACTTGTGCAACTTTCAACGTCTCTGCAATTAAAACCCCAGTGGCCATCCTCATCATCGTCGGGGTTCACGTTACTGGACCCCTTGCGAAGCTGAGTATCTTGGCAAGTTGCCGTGAGTCAGCATCGTCTGGAAATGTTGCCACTTGCTCATTTATAAAAGGGAGTGCGAGGAATTATTTAAAATGAAGGCTCTCAGCAATAAATTGTACAACAGGTTTTCAGCTTTGTTTGTGGAATCTTTTGCTGTGTTTTATAATTACATTGTTTAAAAGAATGGAGCCCTGGTGTGAACTTTGAAATTTAGTATATTCGAGAATGAAGCTATAGATTTAGAGTCAACGATCCCGACTGAGCCTTCGGAATAGTATGGAATGCTACTTTTGTAAGTCTGCTAGAAAGTTAAGAGATGCAATAAAATTAGAAGCGGAAGTATTCGGTTTGCTTGGCAAGGACTTCGTGCTTGATTCTAAACAAGTTTGTTTGAAGATAAACAGATTTAAATTTGATTAATTTCCTCAGATCTCTCACTAAAGCCAAAGTGAGTTTAGAATTCTCGGGAAGAAACGACCGAGAGAGTCGTACTATAATCAGAATAGGAAGTGGAAGTAGAATACATGTATTCTAGAAGTTAGAATTTAGAATTTGCTTAATTGAATATTCTTTTCTATCAATTATGAATGTTGCTGAACTGGAGTGTCCTATAAGAGTTTTGGAAGTTGATTTGATTAATTAGCCGACCTCGTTTTTTGTGTAATCAGTTAGTTTCAGTTTTTGGCCCACACTTTCTAGTAATGAGCCTGCGAAATAGGAAGAAAGTAGAATACGCTTGCAACTTCTCTTCTCACAGTTCTCACTGAAGTTGTGGGCAAGATAAGGAAATGTATGACTATAGGATTGCGAAACAGTAGCACATAGGGTCAAGAGATTAGTTGGAATTAAGGAGTCTTCTTGATCCTGGGAATCCTGGCTGTCTTTCATTAGCAATTCTTCCTTGTCGGGAAAAGATCTTTTTTTTGTCTTGTTTGTCCTTGTCTTTCGTAGGGATTTATAAATGCTCCAAGGAATAAAGAAACTGATTCTAATCCAATCACCTTTGACTTTTTTCTACATAAATATCCAGACTCGTACACTAATTTCAAGTTACAACTAATCAAGATTTTGTGTGCTGATGAAATATCACTTCTACAATTAGGTTTCAACTGTTTCAAAAATGTTTTCCATTTAAAATTATATTCCTCGAGAAAAAACATTCTATCTTGGAGACAAAAATAAATGCTTTAAAACCTTGTACATTTCAATTTTTTTTTAATTTCAGTAAAATGTTATATTGAATAAAATACATTTTTTGCAATTGGGAATCCTATTGGTGCAATTACTTGTTATTTATTTGGAAATACTTTAACTGCCATAAACTAGACCAGGCCCATTCAAAAACAATAAAAGAATTAACTACAGATTCCAACAAAAACTGAAATAAACTGCCAATGAATAGTACGAACTTCAAAGCTCTAAGGTGAATGGTCAACAAAAATCATCGATTCAAAGTTGCTCTGCTACCCGTCTTTGAAAATATGTAATCAAATTACACAATCCCTTCTCAAAGTCTATTATTACATTGAATATAACATAATCTCAACCGATAAGGGAAGCGATAGGAAGTGCTAAAATTTCTAGAAATGTCTCCTCACACCCAACGCCCCTACCCTCTGACATTAAACAATTATGGAGGCGTTAATTTCATTTACCAAGAGTTTATGAGTCTATGGGTGGGCAGGAATTGAGGAGTTCCCATGATGTAAACACTAACTTCCCCCGCTGTTTCCATCTGCTTTCATTTTATCACTGGAGGTCCTTTCAATTCCCTGTCCGAGTGATAAGGAGCAGCAGAACTTAATTACTGGCCTTTTTCACCCGGTTACTCGACCAGCAGGACCAGTATCAATCTAACTAAACTTACAGTGACATGTGTATTTATACACACAATGTACACACAACTCTTGTAACTGTTTGTGTTCACACTCCGAGTCCTTGTCTCCCATCCGACATCAAGAGATCTATTACCCTTCAATTTACTTCTGTTCAAGTGACACACTGCTGTGTCCACATTTATCCTCTCCGAGTCCAGCGTCTAACGTTTCCATCATCAAATAGCAGATACACAAAAGCTATGGGGCTTTTACAGGGTTTTTTAACCTCTTTATACTGCATGTTGTATCTTTCGAATGTAGGATTGCTTAATCAACAAATGTCTCAAGGTCCGATATTTTTTTATTTTCTTTTTAGTTTGAACTAAAATATGTTTATACGCTGCACTCTCTCGACTCTCGCTATCCTTTTTCTGCCCAACGGTCCATGAAATCCAAGGATTAAGCTTACTTCAATAACAGTCTTAACCTCCAACTCTCAAAGGTTATGGATATACTGAAAAGTTGAAAGAGCTTCTCTCTTACACATGTACAATATAAAGAAACGATGTCGTACATTAAGAAAAAACTCAGACCTGACCAACTAGACATTAAGAGAGTTTAAGATCTAAATAAACTATGGGATTAGGAGAGAAAGTGACATTATTTGCTATCATGGATGAATGGGGCTACTAACTAATGCCTGTTTCATCAGAAAGCTTTTATTCGCTGTTTTTTAGTGTTTCTTTTTGTTTGCTTTGAAAGATTGGGGGTGGCGGGTGACCTTCGACTTTACTTTAAATACTTCCAACTTTCCAAGTTAACCCAGTTGCACTTCCAAGCCATAAGAACATGGTTGGTTGATCGAAAACTGGTTACCTAGCTGATAGATGGTAAACATATTTTTTCGACATACACCAGACACAGACTCTAAAACGGCCAATCTCTTTTTAATGAGATCTGTCCAAGAATGGAAAAGTAATATAAAACAGAATTCAATTATCTTTCAGCCTTTGTGATTCCTGAAAACAAATGCAGGAGATTTTTTTTCGCACAGCCGTGCTTTTATCTCTGAATTATATTATGATTACGAATGATAACGATAATTGTGTCATCCAATTTGATAATTCATCCTTGGTCCAGTTTCTGAAATACAATTCCCCTCATCACGACACTTTCCCTCTTACTTTCACCTATAGGAAAAAGTACAAAGAAGATGAAACCTATGTTCAACATCTGTTGGAAACCAGGTTGGGAAATAATTTTCACAATTAGTTCAACACAGATATAATGAATTTAAGTTGAGTCTATTACAACTCCTCCATACGAGTTTAACTACCTCTACTCATGCACCCGTTCCAATTCTGCTACAATGTGAACCTCAGGTTGAGTCCAGGGACCTTCCGGGCTTAGGCGAAATTTCTATAGTGCATCCATATAGGTTACATAGGTCTTAAGGCCTTCTAGAAAAAAATCCTGTGATACCTGGTCGTGCTAAGTGGGCAGGATTCCAGAGGATTGGCAATTTTTCTATCTTGTTGCAACACAACACAGAGCAATGCTTTCATTTTTCCCATGCACGAGTGTAGTGCCTGCTAATTCACTTACCATTTGTTTCTTGACGTATTTTAACCCAGTTGGAAGTCGGCCATTCACCCGAATCTTTCCTTCCTCAGAATAATTAGGAAAGAGCTCTGGTGAAATTTATTTCAAGTAGTTAGGATTTCATGTTCAGAGTTATTTTTAAGTAAATGTCACTCTGTAGATGTTGGTAATGAATTGGGTTAAGTTTGAATGATGATGATATTTTTATTCACTATAAGATACAATATTTAATGGAAAGAGGATTTTTAATACAGCAGTACTGTTTAAGGGCTGAATGGATGTAGGATTAATTTATTTCAGTAAGAAATAAATAATAGCCAAATGCTCATCAGTCAAGTCCAAAACGCATCAATCTCCCGTCACCCGTATTCTGAGGTTTCTTGCTTGGACGAAAACTTGTTCAGTCAGTATCAATCTTCCAATGTTCCAAGTTCCAACAACTCCGACGGGGGTAATCTTATAATGAATGAATGAAACGGGAATAGGCGGATTACTAGATGACAGAGGGTGATTTTTCAAAAAAAGGAAGCTTTAAGTAATTCATTTTGGTGGGTGGTTGGAAAATGGAAATGCGGGCAGAGAAGGAGGGAGCCGAGTTGTAGAGATGACAAAGATGGAAATGGATATGGATACAAGCTCTTTTCTCGTAAGAAAACGAGCTGATGAAGCAGCTACAAAAATAGCAGATTAAGATAACAGGATAAGGAGCCAGTAAAGAAGCAGTGCACTATATTTTGAAATTTATCACACATTTTATAAATATGCATTTCGTGTGCCTACACTTTCAGCACAGCTATATAATGTGGACTAATGGCTTGCTATAGCCGCATTACTTAAAATTCATTAGTTTGTACACTGCTAGACGAAGATACAGCTAATCGGATTACAAAAATTTATTTATACTGGAAAATCAATAGAACACACGATATTCTAAACTCATAATCATCCTAATCTAGGGTTTAATCAAAGCCAGTCTAATAGTGATTTTTTTAAAACTTATATAGCATGCATTGTGAATTGTAAATTTAGCCTGATATAAAAACAATTGGATTGACACACAATGGTAATTTATGAAACAGATGTAATGCCACTTACTGTTTGAATTATAGTCATGCATGACGGAAGTTATAAAACAGTGCCAATTATATGTAAATAAGTTGATCAATCTTTATTTTTGAGTTAAGAAATATTTCCATTTATTCAAATTCTTCCGTAATTTATGAAGAAAAAAAATGCAGAATTGCCACGTTTTTAATACTTTTACTTATTGTGTAAAGAATGTAGTTAAACTTTTTTAATCATACGAATTTTTGTTTTAAAGTTTTTACATTCCCATTACAAGGAATTTTATCCAAGCTAATAGCACCACAGGGATTTTCTGTAAGCTATCAGTTGAACGTCTACTGCAACATGCGTGGCCTGAAGCAACAAGAAATACTTATTTTATTAAATGTAGGAGTTTCCCTATGTTTTCGCATTAAAAATTAACAAAACTTTTAGGAGTCTCTAAAGACACGCTAGTTTTAATCACGATTTCCCTTACACCTTGCAGCCTGAGTAGGGAGTCTAGCGTCTAGCCTATTCAACTACTTTAGACACACTCAGACATACTTTAGACATTTTCGCAATATTCTCTTAAAATTAATTTCAAAAGCGAGACTCACAGACTAAGTTTGTTAAAATATGTCGACATATTTGAGTTGATATTATTAATTCTGAAAAGGAGGAGGATTCTGGTCGTAATAAAAGGATGCTGGAAAAATGGAATTTTGAAAGCCTAGCACGAAAATATGAAGAAGAAAACAACACCCAAATTTTTCAACAATTTCCCGTCCCCCGAAAATTAACATGGTCAAGTGAAAACATCCATCTCCCACCAGTGGTAATCAGATAGGGGGAAAGTGAGCTTATATTCTCAAACAATACCTTTGGTATCTACAAGTACAAGCATAGGGATCTATTCTTTCTGCTACGCATTTATCTGTAACCGCTGACCTGAGGGGCTGATTTTGAAGCTTTTAACCAAAGGGAGCTTAAATTTTCCTGAAAATTTCTCATCTGTGGCTTATTGACTGAAAATACGAAGTAAATTATGTACAAACTATTAATAAGCATTCAATATACATTGTTCTTCACATTACAATAACACGAAACCTCAATGCCCTTAAAATTGTCATCCTTTCCGTAATCTATTTCTCTATGACAGGCTTCCCCCTTGAATTCAAAACTAACGAGAAGCCAAATTAATGCGGATTACAGTATCAACTCTCAAATTTCAATTCAATTTACCCGAACAAGAAATCCTCGAAAGGGGAGATGGGCTGTTAGCCAAGCGCCGAATAAGCTCCGCTTGATGTGCTTCTAAGTTATAATTAGGAAATCAAGAGACGATATTCATGACCGGATTATACATACAGAGTATATTCGTATGTTCAAAGGGGTTGGTGTAAATTCGTACCCGGAAGATTCATACCCGGAAAATTCATACCGGTAAATACGTACCCGTGGTAAATA
>JAQFYM010004391.1:0-15671 GCA_034694785.1 Agrenia bidenticulata | reverse complement strand
ATTAATTTTCTAAATATTTTGTAGTCATTTTACATTACATTCTTGTTATAATCGAACCTTTATTATGATATGTGCAAATATGTGTATCACCAAGACAATACAAAAATGTATGTGTTTTTTTTTTCAAAGCTTAAAAACATTTGGAAATATATATTTTTTTATAAACGTAATTTTTGACATTTGCTATTTTCCATAATATTTTATATATAAATATATACTGATATATGGGTCGCACCTGCCCCTCGATAATGGCCATATACTTTATTTGGAAAAAAAGCCGCCGTCATTTTTTCAAGCCACTGGTATTTAGTTTTTATTTAAAAAATGCAAGGTTTCTTATTGGATTTTAGATTTCTGAAAAAATTTTTACGAATATCTAGTTTTTTTTTTTTTGCTTTATACAATTTCTAACCAATAATTTTTCTGATTTAAAAGTATCTAAGCAACTAAAAAAAAATGCAAATTATGGATTTAATCCTAAAAAACCGGTAATTTATAATTTTTATAGTGTTTCTTTATTATTAATTGTCCTTAAAAAAAACCATTTTTTTAAAAAAAAACATACATTTTAGTTGTGTTAGATTGTAAAGGAGAACACGATACTTAATTTTCATTGTTAAAAATACAAAATTTTTTTTCTATTTTACGATTAAACTATGAGTATGACAAGATTTTTTAGCCATCTATATTTATAGGGGAATACTAATTGACAAGGACACAGTAAATGACTGTCAAATAGTGTCCGGCCGGTTTTTTGATTGACATCAGACCCTGTGCGGCTGAGCACTTTTTGACGATAACTACTGTCCGACTGGGCATTATATACTAAGACACTTTATTCGAGTGACACCCTCGTATGATTCGGCGTAATTTTTTTTTCAGATGAGAGACAGTAAAACCCTCCTCCCCTTCAGACCTCCTCTTCCGGCTCTGGGTACGCCAGTGCTTCAAGACGTCAGGTTCTTCCCCAGAATGTTTCAAAACACTTTTTGTACTTGCCTTTACGTACCATAAGTTAAAAACAAGTTTTCATAAATCTGCGGTGTAGCTGTACCCTTATGTAACAAAAATACTTACTGCTTAGTTGCTTTTTTTGCGCCTTGCATGCCACCAAGGCAAAAATTATATTTATCCTTTTCACTGTCTAGATAACATTACGACGATACGTGTTATGTTAAAAAGCTTTTAATAAAAGATGGTTACATACACTATGCGCTCAAATGGAATCAATGTAATTTAAAAATCATATAAAAAACTCTAATTAGTTGTGTAGCGCGAAGCAAAACTTTTTTGATTGTCTAAATGTATAACCTAAAAAATATAGCATCTTTTTCCAGATTTTATTAAAGCTCTAAAAATCTTATTTCTGTATTAATTGACGTTTTGGATCTTTTTTTATATTATTGTTCACTATATTTTTTTTTATGATGTGGACTTCCGTTTTACCCTATTGCATATAGTCAATCGATAATTTAAATCAGCGTTTTTTCCACCTTGGACTACATAAGTACCTTTTGCAATAGGTAATTTGCACACATAAATATTGTTTTACTGTTTTTCTTTATAAGTTAGTTTTTTTTTTTATAAATAACGTAAAGTGTTTTTTACTACCAAAACATTTAATCTTTAATGAATATTGCAAAATTTATTATTATTCTATATATTATTGTTGCTAAGAACCTAGACATTATGCAAAATGTGTTGTTGATTTTCCATCATATTCTTTGGTTATTAAATTACAGTTATGTTAACTTTTTTTTTCATATATTATTATAAAATAGAATAACAATATTTTAGGATTTTCTATTCTTTAAATATAGGGTTGAAGAAAAAACATGTTTTTTGCTTAAACTATCTTATATACAACTCAGTTTTTTGGTATAAAAAATAGATGTCCGCTTTTTACCAATCTTTTTTTTTTAAAAAATTTTTCTTTTCGAATACCTTGCCTTTTTTAAAGGATTTCTTATATCGGTTTAATAATGAAAATACAACCTTTCTCTAGAGACCGTGTTCGTTATTTTGTATATAATCTTTTGATTTTCGGACGCTTATAAATGGAAAAAAAATAATATGAAAAATTGTCAAACTTTGGGTAAAAAGTTGCAAGTATTTTTAGTATTATTAGTATGTGTTCTAGAGGCAAAATGCACCAATTCTTTTAACGTGTTAATTTGACGGTTTATTTACGCAAATCACAGTTGAAATTTTAAGTACATACAGGCATCTTTTGGCAAGTATACAATATAAATGTATTTTGTCGACTTAAAACCAATTATTTCTTTTTTTACAGTAGTATTTATACATAAGGTGGCCACACCATTTTCGCAAACCAAACTGCGTTTTACTAATACTTAAAACCAAAAAACTGCAAAAAACTGCGTTTAATCAAATCCAACATGCTTTCTTGCAAAAACTTTTTCCGGACCACTTTAAAATACAATGCACTTTTTAATAATAAAGTTTACCAATTTAAATTAAATATATAGGAATATTAACTACGTATTACGATAATATAAATATGTATCGCAATATACCTTACCTGTTACAAACGTGTCCGCTTCATGCTTTGTAATTTTTAATATAGTGTTATACATGCGACCAATATTTTTTTGTATTGCCTAATCCACCCCTATATTTAAGTAAGGGATTTAAAAAAGAAAAATCACTATACTTGCAAAACCGATAAAAGCGATTGCATACACTAACTCAGAGTGTGGATGAAGTAAGCTAGGGATGTTAAAATATATGTTATTTAGTAATTAATTATGATAAGATTTAATAACGTGGTAAGCGTCTTTTTTATTTTTATAAAAATGCAATTTATCCAAGAAAAATATTTATTGTTTGTTCTTTACTTTTGTTCTTTGATCACTCAAGATGTTTTTATAATACAGACCTGAAAGATTCGGTTTTAAACCGCCTCGGACGAAACGGACTTCGGTCCGTCGGGTACTGAGTTTTTTTTAAGTACTGAACCTGCAAAAAAAAAACTGTACCCAAGAGGTAAACAAATTGTTTTAACTATGACGAATATTTTTAAAACAAATATAAATACCATTTTTACGCATATTAAGCTTAAATATATTGCATGTAGGTTAAATGTTTTTTGTACAAAGAAACCTATTGATCAGGGCTTACGAACTATTTTAAAAGTTTGTATTTCAGGCTAAAAAATCTATCAACATAGTTACAGTAACTAGTGCATAAATTTTGTGTTCCGCTTGAACTAAAGAATATATTACACGCAACAGATACGGCCTAAATAGGTTTTTGTAAAAAGTCACATATATTTATATGTAATAGTTTTTTGAATTCTGGATTATCGCAAATAATTTTTTAACACGCTTTTTTAGATTTTCCTTGTAAACGATGTAACAAATCTATAAGAAATAATACGTGGTTCGCAATACGGCAAACGTCGTGAGAAAAGATACATATGTCACTATATAAGTGTCAAAAAAGCTTTAAAAAAATAAATGTTATAGTTCAAATTTCTTTTACTATTCACCTGGAACCTACAACATGCATAACTTTGCATTAAACTACAGTATCAGTAAATGCCACTATTGTAAAAATTTGTTTACGCGTTTTTTGTCAGTTTGAGGGGTTAGTCATGCGCTGATTGTTGTTTTTTTCTATTTTAATCGTCACAAATTTTAGTGTTTAATTTATATCTAAGATTTTTCTTTTGTTTTTATTAGACCTAATTTTACTTTGACAATACTCTTCACTAGCTTTGTCGTTTAACTTATCAAGAAGATAATTATTAACATCTATATACATTTTTTTTGCTATGTACTTTTTCAATTGTGACATGTAAAGTAAGAACTGAGTATTCTAGATTGCAAAAAAAACAACCTATATAACAAGCAATAAAATATAAACAAAGTTTTTTAAACAGCTTTGCCATCGTCTGAATGAATTAGCTTTGACGTTTTTAAAGCTTTTACTACAATCTTTATTTTACAGATCTTTATTAATTACTTGCATATACAATTGATACATCTTTGTCTATATAAAGGTCAAATATAAAATAATATATATATTATGTGCAGTTATAATCATGACTGTTCCAATTACAATAAAGTTTTGTATTTTTCTATAAATAAATAAGTTGCGGCATATCAGAAATAAACTATTTCATATAAAATGTGTGTATTGTAAAATATATAATTTAAGCATTTCTTATATTTTTCTGCACAGATTAATTTAGTTAGCAGGTTCTCAGATCTTATTTTTATTAAAAGTTTTTATAATTGTTACCGTCATAGAAGAAAAAAATTTTTATGTAACAAAGATTTACGTTTTTTCTATTTATTAAAAGGGTATGTCCATGTTTGTTTTTTAAGCTATTATTCTCTAAGCAATACCAGATCAAGGTATACAACCACACAAACATAAACCACAAAACCTGACTATTATAAATATTATTATCTTATATATTGTATTGCAAAAACAATCATTTAGCTATTATCTTATATAGGAAAAAATTTTTACTGTAATATTGTATTCCAAAATGATTATAATCGAACACCTTTTTATCAAAAGGGCAGATATGGTAATATTTTGTTTTTTTTGTTTGATTTCTGCCGAATATTTTTTCTGGCCCGGTTTTTGTCATTTCGGTCTTGTCCGGTCCGGTCTGGTTATGTACGGAAAAAATGGACTCCGTTCAGGTCCTTCCGGACAATAATCGGACCATGCAAATCGTTATCCAGTATGTCGGTATGACTTCCTAACTACTTTGAAGGCTTTAGATGCATATTTGTATAGTACAAGTTTTTCTTTACATGTTTAGTGTGATAATATGTACAAAAAAAATACCAACTAAAGTAAGTGCATGATGTTTTGGCATGTTAACGTTTGATTTTTGTTGTAGGTTATGCTTTTACAAACTCTGCGGTCGTTTGTACTTGTTCTACTACAGTTAATCATTTTTTCCCTGTATTTTATTGATTGCCGGGACATTTTTATACGGTAAAATATTTGATACTTTCTACGTGTATTCAAAATACATTGATATCTATTTGAAAATTTTTTTTTTTAGAAAAAATGATCAACTTCTTTATTTCTTCATTTTTTTTTGACATGAACCCTTGTTATCCTACTACCCTACTAAGTCTTGCAACAAATTAATGTTTTTTGTAGCATGAGACTATCTTTATTCACTACGCATTTTACATGATTATGATCTTGCCTCAAGTAAAACAGATTGTTTGTAATTTTGTACTACCCTTCTGTTATGTTTATGTCAAAATAATGTTTCCGTGGCATTAACATGTGCTGTATATGCAATCTATATAACTTTAGGTATAGTTTTGTACCGACATCAATGCTAATTGGCTCTACCACTTTTTATGGTCATAGAATTGCGTGTATTTAAATAACGTCATTGCTTTTAAAACGACTAGGAATTTATTATACCAGTAAATTCCTGTGCATTGCAAAATTTGTACTACCAATGTTTTATAAGAAATAATTATACATAATTGCCATAAGGCAATCCTTGGTAATGGTGCTTGTAATCTTTCGTTTTAAAAAATCTACTGATTCAAGAAACAAATATAGTAAGGATTTTATAAAAACGTCGTAAAACATGATTCGTGTATTTATAATATACTTTAATATATAATTTTACAAACATTGCTTTTTTTAGGCGGGACAAAATTCAAATATTTTTTTTCAAGAATTAATCACTAAACTCACACTTTAATCTTCAAAGCGGAAAATGCTTTTATAACATAAAATATAATATGTCATACGAATTTACTTCAATTTTATTTGACGAGTAGTTTTCATAGTGTTTTCAAATCGTTGAATATGCTACAGAATCGCTACAGCTTAGGCCTTAGCTGCAGCAACAGCCGTAGGCTCAGCCTTTGCATTAGCCTCAGCCTCAGCCTCAGACCCAGCCTCAGCCATAGCCCGAGCCTTATCTCATCTCAGCCTCAGCCACAGCCTCAGCCTTATCTCATCTCAGCCTCAGCCACAGCCTCAGCCTTAGCTCAGCCTCTGCCATAGACTTGGTCTCATCCTCAGCCTCAGTTTCAGCTTTAGCCTCAGATTTTTATCTTAGGCGTTCCAAGGCAAATTTCTAACAAATAAAATTAGCATCAATGCATTTATCATCTCAACTGTCTTCATCTACCAAAATTGTGCTGTTCGACTATTCTGTTATTGCTGGACTTGCGCGATACCTCGTTTTCTCTTTGTATTTCCAAATTGTCTTGTTTTTTACTACTCTTCTTTTTTCTGGTGTACAAGTTATACAGCTTGATGAAAGTAGAACTGTGCCTCGTAAAAAATTGTTTTTTTAGATTAGTCGATAAATGTAACAATACTTCCGTTGTCATTAACTGCAATTAAATCAGCAAAAACACCTGTTTTTATATTTTTAAGCGTTTCAAGATCTTCTTGGGATCCTTTTTTTATATATTTTAAGCATAAATTTTATGGTGATTAAATAAATGAAGTAATAATACTTTTGGATTTTTCACACGTTTTAATTCGCTATGTATATCCTCCTCCCTATTCGTTTGTTCTTGGGTTGATCCCTGTTATCGCCATTTGGGGTTATAAGAATCTCACAATAAAGACGATAAAACCAAAAAATATAAACCCGTTACATCCTCTTATGTAGATCATTGTAATTGTGTTACAAAATGCAAAAGGATCAGTTTACAAAATTTTTTTCTACTTGCATGATTAAATGTTTTTCGTTTTATTAATATTTTGATTTTTAAATATGTCTTTTAGTTATGATTTTCTGTTAAAATTTTTGTCGGTTGTTTTTTTTTGAATGTCGTGTTCGTTTTTGAAAACCTTTTCTGTCATAGCTAATATGCGTTCGGGGTTGAATTGTTCCCGTACTTAGGCGTATAAAAAAATATTCATTACAATGCGTTAGTAGAGGCTATATCCGTGCTTATTCTTAAAAAGTAAGGCTTGTTACGTCCTCGGAATTCATATTTTTTGTTTTATCTTTTTAATTGTAATAATCACTTTAAATATTGTCGTTGCATTTTGGATTCAATATAAAAACTGAAGAAATTAGAAGAATAAGAAATCGATAATTCGAAAAAAACAGATGTAAATACATGTTTAAAACGCACACAAAACAGACAAAAAACCACTTTACAATAACTTTGGCACGTTACTTGCTCTACCGTGTGTCTTTTCGTATGTGCGGTGCATGTAAGTAGAGAATTGAGCAGTTTTTATAACCTAATTAACCAATAAAAGAACGTCTAGGAGGTTTACTGTCACCTTGATTTCGTATCTCATGTCAAGTGGTATTTAAAAATGTGAAAAAGATATATTTTTGCACGTAACACTTAAAATATCACTTATATGTTGCAAACACCTTACAACGGCAACCTTTGCAAAAGGAATCACTTACCAATAAGTCACTAGCGTAGCCAGAGAGGGTCAAAGTGGACGAACCACCCCTTTCATAATGTGTTTGCGTTCTTTTTTAATGGGGTTTTTTTTTCTGCTGGCCTTTTTTACTAATAATGTTTGAAACTTAAAATTAAAACAATATCACAAAAAAACATAATAATCATTTTTTTATTAGAAATAAAGTTCTAAGCGTTTTTAATATAGAAAACACTGACTAAATGCTTTAAAAAATCCCGGCTACGCTCCTGCAATAAGTATGTTTTTGTACTGTTTAAAGTGTGAATTAAAGGGAGGCATATTTCACAAATTCTATCCAAAACTCATTTTAAGTATTTTTTATAGTATTGCGGTCAAAGAACAGAAAATATAATAGTTTTTTTTCCCTTTTTTTATACGAGTATTCATATAGACTTTTTTTATTTTTTTTAATTATTAACTTATCCGTCATTTTTGGATATATGTCTATTATAGAAACACAAAATTTAACAAATCACATGTTTTTATTGCCAACAAAAAGTTGATAGGCTTTATCAAGAACTAACTATATATAGATTAAAAAACATGTAATAAACCCTTCTAATACAAATGTCTTTTTGCCGTTATACATAACAAAAAAAAAATAAAATCCTTTTTTACTGACATAGTGAAAAAAATACCGCTTTTTGCTGTACATTTTGGTCATCTTATAATGTAAATACTTTTTTTAAAGAAATATGTACTATAATTTTTTTGAATACTGTCGGCTTTATCTCTTTGTGTAAAACTTTAAAAAAAAATGTTTCCGTAAATTATATTTTTTTTTAACACATAAATGCAGCAAAGCATGTTTTTTAAAAAAATTGGTTTCTAAGGCTTGTTTTTGCTTGTGAAGTACAATGTTTTTTTTTTTATTTATTGTTTCTTGCTTTCAATCATTTTTTGTCGTCTAAAAATTATGTAGAGAAACTTAGTTGTAAAAAAAGGCTTCTAATTCTATTTAGTAATTAAAAAATGGTCTATTGTCGGTTTTTTCTGTTTTTTAATACCCTTTACAAAAAAGTATCAAAATATTTACTGCATAAAAATATTTGATTGTCACATATTTTTACATATTACACGTTATGTATTGTTTTTTTTTATTGGATAAAGTTTAAGAACCTTAAGAATACTCTATTTATAGTGTCAACATATCATAGGCATTTTATTGATGATTTTCAAGTATTTTTTGTCTTTTTTCATAAAAGAAAAAAATATTTAAAAAATTAATTTGCGGCAGAGAAATCTTACACATTACCCATGGGTACTCATGAGTAGAGTAGCAATTTATATTTTATGGGTACAGTAAAGTACAGCCATAAAACTCTACTCTTACTATGGGGTCACAGCCTTAGTTTTTAAATACCAATTACGTAATATGGATAATTAAACAAGCTATGACTTACATAATAATAATAATAATCAGAAACATTTAGTCAAACCAAAAATTAATTAAACAACACCCTATTTTATCTAATAACATTTAAAAACCTTGTTTTCAAGATAATCTTAAGCAAGACCCAAAAAAAAACTTTTAAAACACAATAACTTTAAATATTGGATTGAATCAACAACAACTTTAATATATAATAGATAATTTTAAACATAAAAAAAAACACCATATTTTAAAAAACAAGAAAATTAATCGGAGTTTCTCTTAAAAAAATTTTTGATGAGTGTACGTGTGTCATATAAGCATTAAGGTTAACCGAAATATAATACAAATGTTTTGTAATATATTAGTATAGTATTTATAAGAATTCTTAGTTTTTTTGTCAAAGTATTCTTTTTTGTTTCTAATTTTTATCTAAACAACAAGGATATCATGTTTTAGTGCAAAAGAGGGTTGTTTTTACGTAATTTATTCGTTTTTTTTTTTTTGCGGATTAATATTATTATTTAAGTCATAGCTTGTTTAAGTATTCATAGTATTTAATTGGTATGTAAATTAGGGTGGTTGTATGTTTTATTTGCATAATATTTCTTTATTTGCATCTTTTTTTTTATATTATTGGTTTCTTATTCTTCTATTTTCTTCTCCTTTCTCCTTTCTCCTTTCTCTTTGAATCTAAAATTCAAAGAAATATCAAAAATAATTGTTAATAGTCAAAGGATAGAAAATAAAATTGAAATTCCAAAAACTTTACATCCCTAGCTATTAAAAGATAGGCACGGCTATAAGACTATATTGACGTTTAGATTTTTTTATATACGCTCAAGTTATAAGGACCAGATCCCTGTACGGTAAGGGTAGTAGGATCGTTCCGCAGTAACGTATTTTTTTCGATTTTTTGAAAGAACCGTTCCGCAAATTTTTTACGGTCTGGTACGGTGGCGGTCTCAGGACCGGGACCAGACCGCACGAGAATCATGAAAATGGCTTTTAAAAAAGCTATTTGCGGTATTAATATCCTTTTGAATAAGTTAAAAGACTCTGGAGAATATTTACAGATCAAAATACTTATAAAAATAATTATACAATCTTATAACACGATGTATTTTATGTACAAATAAAAGTGTCAGGTGTAGGTTTTTTAACATATTTTTTGCAATTTATTATAAAAGCATGTTATTCAAAATGTATTAAAGAATTTTTATAATATTTTTATTATGTATAATTTATATTTTTATATTTTTTTTCTGTTCACACATTATTCCTTTCACTCTTCATTACACCTATAGGTGTAATGAAAAGAATTTATATACTTTAACTTACACCCATAGGTGTAATGATAAAACATAGGCGGAATAAAAAGCATCTATTTTAATTTAAAACTTTTTGGTAATGTCATTAACATGATAAAAGACATCTATGCCCCAAAGTCATTTATTCATGTTCGATGTATTTCTTCAAAATCCATCATTTCGACAAATTGATGACAATTTTGCAGTTATAATAAAATATTTATTAAAAATTATAATGTTCTTAGATAATTTACTTCTTTTTAAATGTTTCTAAGTTGCTATTTTATGCAACATGATCGCATTTGCACTACCGTATAGTCTCGATAATAAAGCCAGGGTAAATTAAATTCTGGCCATGTTTTCGAGACTTTTCTTAAAATATGAGACCCCCTTTAAAATGGTATAATTGATATATGACAGGCCTTTTTATCGAGACTTTTTTTCTCAATTTAGGAGGCAATAAAAGAACAAAGTCGGCCTTATTATCGAGACAATACGGTAATTGAATCAAACAAATATTATTTGAATTTTATCAAATGAAAAGCTTTTAGAAATAACAAGAAGTCAACAATGCTACTTTTTTGTGCAAAAATAGTAATAGGGTTACTTTTTTGATCTTTCTTTGGTATTACATGGTTTAAAGCTGGATATATTGATATGAATATAGAACTGATAGTCATGACAGGCGTAAAATAGTAATATAATAGCTAATATACAATAATAACATCGTATACGTCGGTTTAAAACTCTTTTAACTTGTCTTAGTTTCTTTGACTTTTTTTTTCCTTTGCACATCCTCCTGAAATTTGAAATTCAAAAATTCTGAAAGATAGAAAATATTATTTTGAACCCCTAAAAAAGTGAAAGGGTCAAGAAACTTTATTGCTTGATTGTATTAATTTAATAAGAAAAAGATATGTAATAACAAACTCCGATGTAGTGTAAATATTTAAAACTGAAAAAAAAATTAAAAGGCAACTTTAAATATAATCAAAAATTAAACTTAAGTGTAAAATCTTTTATAGTAACCAACTTTGCAATTATACTAAAAAACCTATGCACCGTATATGTTACAAAAAAACAGGGTCCAGTTTAAGGTTGTGTAATTCTCGAGATGAACTTTTATTACCAAATCAATTTGTTTTCATAAAATGATTTATATGCTAAATCAGTTTAGTATGGTGTTCTCAAAAAAAGAATGTATGATAAAAAAACATCTTTAACGTTTATAATAAATATAGGGCATACACGTTTTGTGTATTACAACAAAAAAAATTCCATTTTTTCAATTAATAAAAAAATCAAAGCTAAATTGAAAAATTAAAAAGCATGAGCCTGTTTTCCGTTATGTTATAAAGATATTATGGTCTGCATCTTTAAGTTTTATACGTGAACTCAACACGTAGTTAGATATGTTTTTATATTGAATGCAATCCCTTTTTAAAGTTAAAGGGGTCTATGGATTTCACTAAAAAGCTTGCTACAAAGATACTGTAAGAAACGAACTTACGTTAATTTGTAATGTGTAATCTTGTGTATAAAATACTAAGCTTTTAATAAATGTATATTTTTCTGTTTGTCATTTTTTTTAATGACCGAGAACTTGTTTTTGAAAAAAATTGACCTGACCGGACCGTCAATTAAACGGTCTGGTCCGGCGACGGTCTTTGCGGTCAGTTACAGGGCTCTGAAATGGACATATTATAACGGGGGACCATATTTTATACGACAGGGAAAGTTTCAAGATACAACAGGGGTTTATAATTATTAAGGGGTCATATCTAAGGAATGCACTGTTGTGTAATGTTAGCAATTTAAATAATTTTCTTGGCATACGCGTTTTTAAGTACCATTTATTAATCGCTGCAACGCCTTTTAATATTTTCGTTGATATTTTCAATCAAATCAGGATACATATTAAGATCGTTTCATGTTTTAGTCTTTTAGTTTTTAGTCCTGTCTTCAATCGACTCATTTTTCTTCATAATACTATCCATTTCCGGTATCAAAAAATTTTCTATCCAGATCCTCATATATTCAAATTTGCTCGATCGATGTTCAAGTTGATCTAAATTGTCCCCATTGAACAAAGATTCAATATTATTAAGATTTAATTCTAGCAATTCATGTGTAAGTTGTGTTTTTTTAATGCCATCAAAAGATTTTTTACTTGATTGGCCAAAACCGATATCTCTTCTATGCATTTCCAAGCAAAACTTATTTTATTAGCAACAGCATCAATTTCATGCGTAATCCAACCTATAATATGCCAAACTAATGGACTTGACCGACACTCATTAAATATAAAATGCTTAAATTTTTGGCCAGCAGATTCGATATTACGGAAACTCTTACAATCGGCAATGAAATGATCAATTTGCTTATCAAAAAAATTAAAATTTTTTATTTCTTTTGTATATTCTTTAAAAACTGCAACCATGTCATTAAAAAGTTTTCCTATCTTTGGATGATCATTTGTATAGGTTCGACAAGTTATTTGGGTCATCCCATTATTAGACTTTGCACGTTCTATTTCGTCTATCATATATTTTTCTATTGCTCTTATTAAAATATTAATACATGATCCGATAGTTCCTGTGTTGCCTTGTTCGCCATCTTCACTGGTACATATGTTAGTGGTCTGTGAGGTTTTATTTAAACTTAGATTATTTTTTAGAACTGGTCGCATCCGTATTAATATAGCCTCTTTGGTTTCTATATTAAGCGTGTTATATTCAATTGTTGAATGATGATCACAAAAACCGAACAATAAATGATACAGCTTACATATAATAGGGGTTTCCAATATTAATAAACCAGCAATTCGCATGTTATCGAAAGCACTTTTAAGTAATTGAAGCTCTATCTTGTTTTCTTTCTGTTTTGCTAGATAAGTCTCTATTTGAACCATTAATTCGTCCCGTTTATTTTCCTGTACTAATTTAAATTCATTTTTTAACGTTTCACTATTTATTTTCTGTAGCCGTGATTCTAGTCAGGGTTGCCGTTTTGGTGATTTTCTCACCAGATTCCATTTTTCTGGTGTTTTGAGCATGCGTTTTTTGCTGGTGTCATGATCTGGTAGTTTAAGCATTTTCTGGTGTTTTCATCAATTTATTATTTCTTCCGTTTGACTACATCCCGAAAATAAGGTGTCAAAAAATACAATGAAATACAGATAAATTTATACAAAGTGCAAAGAAAAACATAAATGTAAGAAAAAACCTATAGTATTTATAACAATTCCGATTGTTGTAATTGCATTAGCTTTTTTGATCACATAACGGTTGTAATAAAAGCGACATGTAAAAGGTAAAAATTGGGCAAATTACTGCGAAAAAGTAAAAATGCACATAAAAATGATCGAAATGAGAAAAAAATATCATTCAGCTTTATATTGATAGAAGGACGCCATTGATACGTAAAAATAAGGAGAAGGATCCTATATCAGTCTAAAAAAAGCACACAAAAAGATACAGCATCAAAAAATGAAATACGAAAAAGTTTTTTTTTTGTAATTCTTATCAGTGAAGAACTTTTTTAAAAAAAAAACATTGTCTTCTTGCAAATATGGGTTGACATCAAGAAAAATGGCGAGCAAATGGCGTTCATTGATATCATTATACATGTTTTAGTACACGCAAAAAATCGAATAATAGTATTAAACTCATCTAAAGTCATTTATTTAAATTAAATCGCGTTAAGAATAAGCCATTTCATAAATGCTAAAATAAAAGGTACTTTACTAAACTTTTACTAGTTAAAACACAATATGCACGCTTTTAAGTATAATAAGGTTGAACAATGTATAGCGTATTTTATACTGCCATATAATATTTTAGTATAATATCACTGAATAAATTTAAAAAAAGAATTGTCATAAATTCTTATACAAAAAAGAAACATATATTTCATAAATAAATTAGTTATAGGTAATCTATTCAAGAATTTAACATAAATGGTGAATTAATCCTGGGACATACAATCTTTAATTGTTTGTAATTGTGTATACAGAGTTAAGGATTTGCAAGCATTATGTACAATATTTTTTTACATTGATACAAATAATTTCTGTATAGATTTTTGAATTTTGAACGTCGTAATTTACTGCAAATTGCTTTGAAAGGTACTTTTTTCAAAATAATTGCCTCAAAAGTCAAAAATGTAACATGTTTTATAAAATTTAGAATTCGGTGTTTTTCTGGTGATTTTATAAATAAAAACTGGTGTTTTAGCAAAAAAAATTATGGCAACCCTGATTCTAGTTCCAAACCACTTTCAATCGTAAAATCATACTTAATATAATGACGTCGTAAATTAATCAATAAAGCTATTTCGGTCTTAATTTTAGCATCATCTTTTATTTCTTCCGAACACTTGTATTCCGCAACCCAGAAAATAAATGTACAAATCACTAAACATTTTTGCAATAATCCGACGCCACAGTTGAAAATCATACAATAGGGTAATAATAAACAATTTATACACATTTTTACCCCTAATAACCAATTATTTTGATTTCTAATTAATTCAAGTGTAAATGTTTAAATCAATGATTAAAAACAACAAAATACTTACAAAACAAATGTTAAAAATGTTTTTTATGCAAGTTATAACATTAAAAAAAGCAGTAAATGAAAGTTAAAGAATGATTTTGTATTAAATTTATATTTTTCTGTTTGTAAATCCCCATTATGTCATCGTTAAAGAACATCCTCTTTTCCTTATCGCTATTTTTAAAATATTTATAAATTTGAATGCTCTTTATCAAGTTTTTTTAAATAAATTGAAAATACGATGATTTTTCGGTTCAGTGCCATTTTTTTTCAAAAGTAATTTCGCCGAAAAATAAACAAAAACTCAAAAAAAAAATCAAAAATAAGATATAAATGTTAAAACACGCAGAATTAAATATTAGGAGGGAGTTTTTATAATATTTTGGACCAAATTTTTGACAAAATTTATAAAAAAAAAGACAAAATGCAAATTTTAAACATTAAAAAGCACAAGAGAACTAAACAATCTATTATAATTGTTATTTCAGCGGTTTTTGGGCTGTATAATGGATTGATAAAATTAATTAGAAATATTTATAGTTAGTTATATATTTTTTTTGTATTTTCTTATTTATTGTTGGCACTTTATGGTTTTTTTGTATTAATTTTCTTTAAAATTAGGCCCGAAATATCTTAAAAAGTCCCTCCCAATCTTCAATTACCGGTATTTTGGCATTTAATTCTAATTTGTTATTATTTTTGATTTTTGATTATTTTTCGGCGAAATGGCACTCCACGGATTTTTCCGTGGAGTACCCGTGCCCGCTTGATTTGTCAAAATTGAAATTCGCCAAAAAACTAATTTGCCAAAATCAAAACATATATTCTAAAAACTTGATCGAACTAAAAAAATATAATTCTCTCAAAAAGAATTGTAGTTAATTAACCCTTTCACGCACGATGGGTCTTTAAAGACCCAAAATAAAAGGGGTCAAAAATGATTTTGGGTCTTTAAAGACCCAAAAAAAAAGGGGTCAAAAATGATTTTGGGTCTTTAAAGACCCAAAAAAA
>JAQFYM010004390.1:0-15673 GCA_034694785.1 Agrenia bidenticulata | reverse complement strand
TTTGCGTCGACTTCTACTCATTGAAGGACAGTTTCATTTGCCTGTTAAGCAGTTTTCTTGTTAAATTTGTAATTTTTAAAACCAATATACCAAAAATCCTTTATAATAACCTATTTGAAGTAAAATCCAAAATAGAAGTTTCTTAGCATATTTAAAATAATATTCTAAAGCAAAAAGGTACACTTATTTACTGGTATTTGTATATACTTATCCGATTAATTTCCTTAGTTCAAAAAAAAGGATTTGTATATCAAAAAAATCTCTCATTGTATTTTAACAAAAACAAATTTAAAAGCTCCTAATTTGCATATCGAATACACTTTATTTGAGTCATGTTAGCGTTAGATATTAATTTTTTTTATGTTTTATCTTACTTTTAAAAAAAAAAACCAATAATTTTTTTTTTTTTGTTGCAGGGCTCACAAAAAAACAATCTGAAACCCCTGCTTTTCCAAAGCTCTGGCAACAGAAGAAAAAGTAATTTTGTTTTCAATCAGAATAGAAAAAACTGAATCTGTTTAAATTAAAATATGATTTTTTTTTTGTTCCTAAATGCTTGTGGAGAGTTTTAAGACAACGATTTCTATTTTCTTTTTACGTGGGTTTTGCAAAATCGACGAATTCTCATTTGTGCTTATGTTCTAGATATTTTTCTCAAAGAGGAGGTATAATAAACGCGTTTTAATGATTTATTTTGCAGTTAAAAAAACACCAAGCAGTATGTTTTAAATTTTTGTTTACAACAACAACATACGGACTTAAGTATGCAGTCCTGTGGAGCTTTTGTCAGATGACGCTTTAATTTTGGCCAGAAAAGAAAAATCGCATATGAAAGGTAGCCGAAAAAAAAGAAATGTTTTCTTTTGCGATGCACATGCCACAACTAATTATATGTTAAATTTCAATCTTCCATTAACATTCTTACAAAAAACACACTTTTATAACTTAGATCCCTGATTTACCATGCAGATTCTGTTACACAAAAACAAAATACAAAGAGTTTTGCGACCCCATGAATAAAATATATACAAATTACAAATATGATCTACTTTTGCAAAAAGTTGTGTGACAAGATTGGTAGAAAGCGGAAATGGTTACCCGCATACATTTTAACTAATTAATGCATGTTAAACAACATTTGCAAGAGTTTTAAGGTTATTGCAGGCTTTTATAATAAATACCAACTCATCCATATATATAACTTTTTAAAAAGCCTGTTATTATGTCATACTTGTAGTTTTTAGTGTAAGTTATTGTAAAACTATAGTATCGTAGTGTTAGTTTTGTGCTGATCTTTATAATGGTAGATCGTTATTATACGAATAAAGAAAGTCGCAATCGTATACTTAACAATGGTTCAGAATAAAAATAAATGTTTGCTCTATATAATTGATGTAGATGTAATGAGTTTTTTTACAAAGTAAAAACCATCTCAGATAAAAAAATGCAAGTGCGTGTTGAACGGATTTACATTAACAAAAAAGTTTGTTTAAATCCCTCTATAAAGATGCTATAAAAATTTAGAGTGTTGAAAAATTAAATGTACAGACAAACATTAGCATAAACTTTTACTACTGCTTAACGTATCAAACACTGTAATTTTTTACTACTTTCATTTTAACATTATTACGAAATAGTATCTTTTAAGAGCGACAATAACAGCAATATTGCTTAATTTAATAGAATCCTGCTAGCGAATATTTTGTATTGTTTCTGTATTTTGTCTTAACATGTTAAATTAATGATGGGACTATTATAAAAAGAAATACAAAACTGACATCTTAATGTTTTGGCTAAAAAGCTCTTTTTGCTTACTTTAAAAAGTTCTTAGACCTTTGTAAAGCAGTTGCTTTACAATGTCACATATTTTTAACATAAGATACGGTTTAGCTAACAACGAACATGTTATCGCTCATACAAATATTATATCGTGTTGTTAAAATTAGTAAAAATACTGACAAAGCATGCGCAACGCTGAAACACATAAAAAATGCATGTAAAGAAGCTTTTAGAAAACTATTTTCAATGATATTTAAGGCAAATACTTTTATTCAGAAAAATTTTAGAAAATAGATGACATAATAAAAGACCTGTCAATTGTTAGATATGTATGATACTTTTTGCAATGGTGTGCGCAAAATGACAGTGATATAGTTTTTTGTTCAATTTTTTTCTTTTGAATACTTTTTTTATAAATTAATACGACGTAATAATAGGGGTATAAATTTATTATGTTCATGTTGTTTTGAACTGTATTTTTTATGCATTTTGTATTTTGCTGTTTTCTTGGTGCGCAAAATACACATAAAGTGATATGTTATCTGGCCCCCTTGTTTAAATTGATAAAAATCCATTTAACATTTGCTAAACGGCAAAAGCTAAAATTTGTTTCTACACATAAAAACCACATCAATATAAGCTTTTTTTTTCAAAAAAATGTTTTTTTGTCTTCTTTTTGTAAATAAAGCACTCATATGTATTTACTGTAATATTTTCACATATCACTTTTTTTATTTTTCTATTTATATTATATGTAAGGTTTAATAATTTTATGGAAAAATAAAAAATGCAACAAAATTTGAAGCCAAGAATTTTACAGCGATAGATAGAGGTGACAATTTTTTTTGACCGAGATGGTTTCACAAAGATCTACTTAAGTTGCAAAATATGGATTGTGGGGAGCTATATAGTAAAATTCAGAGCTTGCAGGTTTTATACGGCAGCCTATCATATTCTTGGTAGCTGTTACGTGCTATTGGTTCTTTACTGTCAACTTAGTTAGGAATATTTTTTTTTTTTTGCATAATCATTTTGGATTTTTTGTACTTTATTTATATAAAATGTTTACATCTCCAGTTAAAAAATGTACTTTGCATACATCTGTGTACTTAAAGCAACAAAAAAATCTTTTTTTACATTCTCTAATTATTTTTTTATCATTTTAAATTTTTTTGCCTAATAAATGTCACACAAGCTAAAATAAAATGTATAAAGGCATAAGAGAAAATAGTTTTTGCTCAAAAAATGAACTTAATAGTAATCAACCAAATAACAAAATACAATATATTTAGAGTTTACTTTTGAGTTTTTATACCGTTTTTTTAACTTAACTGCGTATACGAAATATACAAGCGAATAATGATTTGTAGTACTTTTGAGAAAAAAACCAACATAAAAAAACACGTAAACTGCAGAAAAAACAATTCCTTTTCTGTACAACGCAAAATCATAACATAAAATGAGACACAAAGGTAAATTCAACCAAAAAATGCAAAGATAAAAACTTTATGAGTATAGTTAGCTTTAGTTTAAATATTACGAATTACAAACTATACTATGTTTACAATAAACATGTTGTTTTTTTTTTTTTTTTAATATTTTTTTTTAACCTTTTTTGTTTCTAACGATATTAAAAAGTTAATTGTATAACTTGTATTGATAAAAAAAAGCTTGCAGTAATTTTTTCTTTTTAGCAAAATGCTTTTTTTTAATATTAATTTTTTTTGCACCTAAGGGTCTTTTAAAAATTTATAAACAAGGATACAAAGCAATTTTCTACCTCGGGGGTAAGATGCAAAAAAATTTTATCGTTTAGTTTGAAGCTCGGCAGGTATACGGGTCATATTTGTTTACCCTTGAGACTGCTTTGTTTTTTTTTTATTTGTCCTCAAGGTACATTCATCTTTATAAAAGGAATTAAAAAACAAATTTATTATAGCAAAGACTCTGTACACTTTTGTACAATGATGCCCATATAATAGCAACAGTATTCGTCGCTTATAAAAAACTACTATAACAATATGTTTAAAATTACATTATGCAATTGAAAATAACTAAAAAACAAATTTAGTATAATTTAAGAATTTAAATGTCTTTTAGAATAGCAACAGGTAAAAAATCAGCTTTTTTTATACTAACTAAAATTTTTCTTTGTTAATTTAATACTTTTGATCTTAAGTTTATTCCTGTGTAAACCTTAAACTTTTTTTGGTTTAGAGGTGATGTCTACACGACTTTTTTTCGCCACACTATAAACGTATATAGAATTTATACGTAAGTATACTACGGCACTTGATTTTAGAAAAAAAGTGTGTAATCTGTTTTAATTTAAAAATATCAACTATTTATCCTTTATATAAAAAATTTTTGACTAAACCGTGGTGTTCTTTTGCTGTTTTTGTGCAAAAGACCGCAAAAGCGTATGCTGTATACTTATAACAAGTATAATGCTCATATTTTGATAGAAGGTAATCTTATGTTATTAATTTTATAAGTAAGCCTAAGTTTTTTTTTTTTATTTTTTTAATACGGGATTATTTCTATTCATGAAAAGATAGTTTATTACAATTTGCAATAATTTGCGTATATTGATATTTATCCCGTTTACCCCTATAGATTTTTTCGCTTTTTTATGTTCTATACTCAACCAGGTCATGAAAAAATAGAATTACTTGCAAAAACATCAGATAAAAAAATACGAGTAAAAAAAAAATGGCTTAAAAGTATAGTATGCAATGTTCTAGTATGCAAAGGTTCATTGTCAAGACATACGGTGCATATAAAAAAGAACGCGGATTTGTAAAAAAAAAAAGAATTTTTGTTGGAGCTACATAATCTGTGTAAATTAATATTGTTTGGCTTTTAATTTAGGTTTACATGTTTTTTAAAATATACTCGATTACGCGCATTGCAGCTCTTGTATTTGCGTAGACTTAAATTATTCCTTTTTGTATTTTTTTGGCTTTTGTTAGCAACAAAACACTTTTTCATAAAATAGTTGGCCGTCATTATAGCTATAAGGCTAAGCTTTGTTTATCTTAAGAAAATTTGTTTTTATAACACTTTTATTTCCATGTCTCACCTTTTTACTTACAAAGGTTTATTATATGTTGTTATTATTACCCACCCTTTATTTACAACTTCTTTTTCGTTTAACATGCAGCTGTTTTTTTTTGGGCAGAAAGCAATATTTATATTGACAATTTCTGCAGCTTTTTTTACATATTTTAGCAAGCCCCTTTGGTACAGAATTTTTTTTCCGATCTACATATTTTTGACCGCTTTTTTGCCTTTTCGTTTTTTAAGCAAAATTTGTGATTTATAAGATTTTAAATATATATTTTTCAAACTTGCGGCATTATTCCCGGAACACATTAAGCATTGTTTGTATCCATTTATCTTTATAGGCTTTTTTTTGTAAGTGTTTGTTTGTTCGATTTAAATTTTTAACTTTTGACTTTATAAATTTTTTTATGCAAATTATAAAAATTACAATCTTTCTAAAAATACAAATGAGGTTTTTTTAATGCGAAGTCTTACATTATAAAAAAGTAAACTTTATTGTATTGTTGTTTTTTTGCTACACGGTGTATTTTGCGACCTTTAAACCCTTTAAAAACAAAAAAAAAAACTGTTGAGATACAACTAATTGATATTGTATCTTTCAAGGTATTTCTAGATTTTCTTGCTCTTTTTATCTTTCTGAAAGACAAAAAAAACTCGCCTATAATCAGATATTGCCTAAAAAGCCAGATTATATATAAATTTCAGCAGAATATTTGTTGCATGTTTAGTTTACTCAATTTTATCCCATTGATGTATTTGTGAAATAGATTTTTTCGCGCGTACTAATGCTCTCAAAAATAACATTTTTGTTACAACGATAGCACCGTACATATGCATAAAATTTTTAGATACAAGATTTGTATTATTTTGTACTTTTTTGTGTTTATTGCAATGTGCATGACTAGCAAAATACAACAACAGTAGCAAAATACAACGGGGTATGCAACACAACTGCGACATTTTGCTATCAACAAAAAAAAATACAGAATATGCCTGGTTTGAGTAAAAAACGTTGCAAGAGGCAAAAACCATTTCAGCTAAGAATAGAACCTAAATTTTAAGTATAAATTAGTATTTAAGTAGTAGTGCTGCAATGCGGTCTATATTAGGTTCACCATTTTAGAAAAGAAATTTTTTAATTGCATTTTATATATACATAAAAAATAACTTGCATGTTAGAAGCATTTTGTTTTTTGTGCGATATGCATAAACCGGTCTTGTTCAAAAGTCCCTTTGTTGTGTTTTATACAAAAGGATAAACTAGCGTTATGGTAAATTCCAAACCATGAGAGCGAAAAATTACAGTCAATATTTTACAAGCTATTTTATAAAAATAATCGAGGTATAAAAGTAAATACAATAAAAGAAAAAAAAAAGATAAGATAAGAAAAGAAAATAAAAGAAAAATAAAAGAACGAAAAATAAATAAAAGACATAAAAACATGTTAAAGATCTATTATTTTGATGCAATAAAAATTTGGTTAGACGTTTTATATATGCATATGATTAAAGCAAGGTTCGTAATTTTCTTAGTTTTTTTGCCGTCTTTAAAACAAAATCGCGTTACGTAAATGTTCTTGGACTTACAGAGAGTACAATGACGCATACTTGTATATTTTATTATAATCTTTTTACCCAAACAAAGAAAAGATCTGCAAGATTTTGTAATCCAGCCTTGACTATTTTTTTCAGGGTTTTAATTTACGACTTTACTCATCTAACCTGCATCAAAACTTGTTTTTTTTTCAATAGTTGTATACAGATTCATTAGTATTTTTGTATTAAGTGCTACCACTTAATATCTACAGACAGTTCGTAGCAAATAATAATGTAGGTATAGTTACAGATGTGTGTATTTATGGTTGTAACTTGCGAATGTACTCATTTTTTGTGACGTGGCATATACTTTTCAGTTTTAAAAACACTGAATTTTAAACTAAAACAATAACCATGTACTTTATTTTTTACTAGGAACGAAAACCAAAAATAAAAAGGTATTATTTCTAAATTAAATTTTGTGGTTTGATTTATGTTGCAAATATTTTTTATGATTGATACTAGCTTTTCGCGGTTATTCTTTTGTCTATTCGGTTGGCTGTGCTTGTAAAACCCATGTTTAACAGACAACTCAAACGTTTATGTTATAAGATAAAGTTGTTTATAACCTACCCGCCTAGAAAAAATACGCAGAGCATTTTTTAAGAAATGTAACATTTGATTATGCGCGTGAAAATTAAAGCTTTTACTTGGTAATTAAATTTTATCTTTATACTTTGTGCATGCAGTACAAGCATTTCATACACTTTCAAAAGAAGTTCTTATACATTTCGTAGTTCTAGATAATATACCAAATACACACTGCTATATTCATATCCCCTTTTTTTTGTACTTCATCAAAAATTGAAAAAAGGTGTAGTGTTTTTAGTATTAAACATTACAGTATGCTGACTTTTGTTTTGTTTTTAATATGGTGAAAAATTGTGAGTGCAACAAAAAACCTATATTAGTGTGTATCTTGTAGCGAAATTTAAATGCTTGGATCATTAAGTTAAATTACGCAATAATTTATTAATCTATTTTTAGTATGTAATCTTTAATATAATCCTAGCGTAAAATTTTCTTACATTTTCAATTGTTCAGAATGCTAATTGTGCGTTTTGTTTTTATTTGTGACTCTTGAGTGTGTGATTTTTGTGACAATATAAACTTTTAATTTACTCACAAAACCTTTAATCTTATGGTGGTAAAATCTATTCTGTAAAATATCTATGGCATAAATATAAAAAAAGCAATTTGTGCATCAAAGCTCTGACGACAGCACTTAGAACTTCTGCATTTTGTGCTTACCGTTTTAAGAGGGCTTTTTATATTTTGATTTCAACAGTTCCTGTTGTTTTCCGCAAAATATATCTTTTATTCTTTTTACCAATTTGTCTTTTTACTTAACAATGCACTTTCTTAGACAACTTTTTTGTCCAATGCACCTCGTGCGTAACAGAAGATTGTTCTTTACATGTCTCTGCAATATCGTTTCTTTTATCGAAAATATACATATTTGCATTATATTTGTCTATGTAAAATTGCGAAATAAAAGTTCATGCATAGTTGTGGTTTTTTTTAAATATGCTTTAGATCTTTTACCGCTGTTTCGTTTTACCTAAATACATCACTATGTACGGTATGCAAATTTTGTTACCATGAGTTACAACTCGCGTCGAAGACAATATTGCTGGCCATTTTGCAGGTTGGAGTTGTACGTTACTTATTTGAAATCATCAAATTAATAATATATAATACCAAATAATGCTGAAAACAATCATTGCAGAATTTAAGGGCTTAATTTTTGTGTAAACATAAAGCTTCGTTAAAAAAAAAAATTGTAAAGTTTTTTGTTAATAATATAGAGCAAAATGTACGCCGCTTTACGAAGCATGTAAAAATTTCTTTGCTCTTTTTATAAGGCAAGGATTTTGTACGTGTTAAATGCATTAATACACGGTAGATTTTGCTAATTACTTATATTAAATTATACTTTCTAAAATGACTGTTTTCGGAAAACCAAATGTGTAACTTTGCGTTATTGTATATTCTAAAGTAAATAGTTGAAAGAATTAATGAAAAAAAACTTTAACACTCGCGTTATACCACTCTTTGCCTGCAATAAATACATTTTGTTAAGCTTAGGTTACTTTTTTAAACCAGAACACGTGTGATTGCTACGATAATTACTTCGGTAAATATTATAGCCTTTTTAAGTTACATACTTATATCTGCTACAAATATATTACTTAAATGACAAAATTTGTAAAAAAAAAACAGGTAACCATCTTTTATATTTTTTACAGTTACATAAATAATATTTTTTGTATCAGTCTGCTTTTTAATAAATCATTAAATTAATATATTTTATATGCGTTTTTTTATATACCATGACATAAAATATGTCCATAAATAAAGACGCGTACATGGTCACAAATTAGCTTAGTCGTATGTGTTTTTTTGTCATCAATGTATGTAGTCTAAAAAAAGTTACTCAATTTGACATTAGATGCATGTCGATTGATTAAATCCTACATATTTTTTTCACAAAACAAATATACAACAAAATAACAAATTTACGACAGTATTTTAAAAGAAATACGTGTGTAAACGCTGTGTAAACCTGAGTACGTTGATTGTATATTTTTATTCGTTTTTAAATATAGTAATACATAAAGCAAAAAATTTAAGCTAAACTTAATTAATATTACTTTTTATATATTAAAAAAAACGACAAAAACCAATGTTCAGCTAGGTTTATATAACGAGACATTTTATAAATAATAAAACTACATATTGATTTTAAACAGCTTTAAGTAACGAGTCGTATTTTAAAAATATGGTTTTGTTTTCAATTTCACATCTAAATGCATACTAAAGTGAATTTAAATGTGTTTTACACCTTTTTAATTATTTGCATCGTTTTTTTAATATATAGCCAGACCGGTTCTAGGTTGAATATTTTGTTAAGGTCTCTTTATTCTGATAAATATAATTTTGCAAAATGTACGATTTATTCTAACTAAAAAAAATAAAATCTATTTATATTGTACGTTTTGAAACAAAAACATAAAAAAAAATAATGTCGAATAAACTGTTTTTTTAATATGTAATATTTTTTACGTAAAATTATATAAGAGAAATACTTATTTTGTCAATAACGAACAATTACTCGGAAAGTAATTTCAGTTTATACAATATGTCATTTAAAAATACACATACTCTTTATTAATTCTTTACATGATGTAGAAATTATTCATTTAGAACAAAAACTGTTTTTTGAGGACCTGCTTGCCTTCCAAAAAATGTTACCGTATTCACCGTTAGAATATTTCTTAGTAGATAAGCCTAGTAAAAAAAAACAAGTATCACGAGCTTCTAAATAAAATCATACATATAAACATTAATAAGTACCCAGACACATACAAAGTTTATTTTTTTTTTGGTAAATTTTGCGGCTTTTCTGCATGAATTTTTTTTTGTAATTTTGTAAAAAAAAAAAAAAACAAACTGAAACAGTGTGTATGTTTGTGTACAGCAAAAGAAAATTTTAAAATTTCATCATGCTATAAAAAAAGCTTGGTGTTTTGTAAAGTATGTTTTTTTTTGTTCTAGCGTTATAAAATATAGATCAGCATAAATTCTATATAAAAAAATACTATCGGCAACTAAAAGATTTTGTTAGCAGATAGTTATTATTGCTTACATTTTCTTTAATATTTTTTTGTCTATGTTATCGTGTTTATGTTTTGTGTTTTTTTTGAGCTTACTTGACGGGGAACACATATAATATAAAAATATATGTTTGAAGTTTGTATAGATCAGTTTAAATTAGGTTGCACAAAAAAACCCTTCTTAAATCCTATAAAACATTTTCAGAAATTGTGCAAACTGCAGGCAAAATCTACTGTTATTCTAACCCAATCGAACACTACATACCTCGGCTCGTTAACTGAAACGTTCCTAGATTAAACTTATTGTTAACCGTTGTTTACAGTAAATGACTTACATTTTTATTTGTATACTATAAGCAAATTGTTCGTTTTGTAATCTATTTGCATAAAATGGTTTTTTTTTTTAATTATTTTTTTTAGTCTTTAAAATGAAAAAATCTACACGAAAGAAAAAAAAATTATGTTCATCTATTTTAGTTAATTATAAGTTTTTTTTGACAGCAAGAAGCATAGAAAAGATACATTTAATGACAGGAAGCATTTTATAATAGTAATGGAATTGTAAATGTGGTTCCTTTTTTTGATCGTCAGTTCATAGTTTTTTTTTGAAATGAAATTTTCTGCTCAATTTTCTTATTAAATCGGGATTATCAAAATTCACCCGATTACTAAATAGAAGCGGGTACTGATATGTATACTTTGATGTCCCCACGCTATATCTGAATAAGGTTACACTACGCAAATACTCATATGAAAAAAAATATTTTATAGTGTTTTTAATATTTTTCCTTACGTTCATGTAAAAAAAAATATAAATATGCTCAGAGGGGACCTTTGAATACGCATTAAAGGCGCTGTGCCAAGAGATCCGCATAATTAGGGGTCTCCAAAAGCAAAAAATAAACACTCTTTTCAGAGAGATTTTGACGTACACGTAAAACTGCAGTTTATCATTTTTAGCAGACATACAACGTTTGACAAATCGCAATTTTTAAACGCAAATTTTTTTCATATTATTGAGTTACAAGTAGTACAAGTAAGTTTTGTTCAGAAAAAACACTTTTTTTGGTTTTTTTTACCTTTTGTACGTGCTGCTGTCATATGATGCTACAATTAAACCGACTTTTATGCACACAGAATTTTCATTTTATTGATTTAAACAAGAAAAAAACATTTAAAAAAACAAGTGAGTAAAAAAAGAAATAAAATGTGCAGTTGCTTAAACAAATTACTATATTTTACGCAACAAGTATCTACCTATAGTCCACTAAACTAGATGCATTTGTTAAGAGCTTTGTACAGATTTTGCAGTTCTAGTTTTGCTCTTGTTACATTTATTTATGAGTATCTTTTACTTTGTTAAAACCCATTATTAAAGCAGCACGAGTTTTGTTATTTTTATTGGGTTCTGTTAGATTTCTTGCGGGTTTTTTAGTTTTTGGGTTTTTAAGTGTTTTTTTTTGTTTTGCGATACACTTGCTTTGAGATTTTTTATCGTACAATAAGGCAAGGATGAAGCGAGCAAGGGGACAGGTTGCACAAAAACTTCTTTTGTCAAATTTTCGCACGCCTGAATTACGAGGGTCTAAATCTAGGGAATATAAATCAAGCATAACCCCCCCTTCTACACCCCTGTTATTCTTTAATTTTAGAAAATAGAAAAAATATTGATTTTCTGATTACCTGTTTACAAATATCCCTTTAAAACCCTTTACTTTACTATTAACTAACGCCCAACCCTCAACCAAAAAAAAAATCACGCCTACGCCTCCGCAATAAAAGTAACGTTTACGCTATATAGCTGTGTATTTTTATATTAGTTGATTTACTTTCAAATATGGTATTCGATAAAACTTTATGGCGTATTTTTTCTGTTAGAATTACTGTTTTTCTTGAAAAAAATATCCATATCATTTATTTTACCAAAGTAGTATTAATTATTATATTTGCGTAGTTTTATTTACGTAAATGCAATGCAATATGTATTACGCGTTTTTTTTTTTTTCTTTTATACTTGAACTAAGTATTAAACTGACACCAAATTTAAGATTTTTGCCTTACCATAAAACGGGTTCTGAAAATTAAAAAAAAATAAACTGTGCAAATAATACATTTTTTACTAAAAAAAAACACGAAAAACCCAAAAAAACAGCTTTGACAAAATGTATACAAAAAAACGTCTTTAGGCTGGGTTTTCGAGTTTTTATTGTATGTTTACTTCCCTAGGTGTTACTGTATGTCTTTTGCGAATGCAAATGATTTCTGTTAATTAGTTACAAGTTTGTTTTTGTATTAATATTTGCCCAAAAAAAGTATTTACCCCTTTAGTACTTCGTATGATTTTATAAGTCCACAAAATTTCTTAAGATTTTTATTATTTCAATTCCACCATAAAAACTTACAAAATACTTGCAGTCTCGAGATAAACAAATATCAAAACAGTTTTTAAGTATATTGTATTTGCTGTTACAAATCACGCACATTTATGTATTTTGATTGATATAGCTGCACTGTTGTCTTACGCATTAAAGCTGTCAAAATCTATCAAGTTGCGAGGGGGTCCACGTGTAGATGCAAACAAAGGCAAAGAATACAGCCTAACGAAACATGATCTTAATAATACAAATTTCGCTATAATGACGAATAGAAGTCGTTTAGATAAAAAGAGAATGAAATAAGAAAAGCATAAATGGTATCACAATTTTGTTATGTACATAAAACATTACGAAAATATACAAAATAAATAAAAAACCCTTTCAAAAACAATTTTTTTTTCTTACATTTTTTTTGCTGTATTCCAGCAATAAAATGTTCATTGATATTCATGTACGTTTCATAAACTGCATATTCTTTAAAAAAGAACAGTAGGGGACTTTAAACTACAGATTTTTTATAATTGTTATTCAGAAAACAAGAACTTTTTTATTAAAGATAAACAATCGGTACTTGATTATATGCAAAGACTTGACGGACGCACGTTTTGCAAACATATATATAATTTATCTGCGTTCAGGTACAATTTTCGTATAGAAAATTTTACTTAATAAATTTAGGAAGGTTATACATAAATATGGGGTCTATTCAGGGACTCTTATCCCGCAATCCCGGGATATCGTTAAAAATGTATTTATTGTTATTCCGAGAATTTAGACGAGATCCCGGGAACCTGTGCAATTTTTTTTTTTTGTACTACAAAACTTTAAATTACGTTTATTATATACGTGCTTTGAGAAAAGGTGTGATTGTTGTTTTTTTTTGTAATAAAAAAGTTTATAAAATACAAAATACAATTTTTTTATTGTTATTGTTGTAATAATTGATTTAGTCTACAAGTAAGAACGATTTTATGAACCAAGTATATATGTTATGCGGTTATTTTTTGCAGTAAAATTGTAAAGAATTTAAATATAAACAAAAAGATGGGATATAGAATAGATTTATATTTTATATCACGTAAGAAATGTACAAAAAAAAGGTTGACAAATATTCATCATTTTTTTTTATAAAAAATTGAAGTTTATAGAAAATGCTAAAATGTTATGTTCGCTTATATTAAACCGATTCAGTATCTAAATTATTTTATTCATTTTATTAAGAAAACCTAAAGTGAAATACCACTGAAAAACTAAAAGGTACATTATGTCATACAATTTATATGGTAGCTTTTTTGTTGTTGCCTAAGAAAGCTTGCACCCCTATATTTTAAAATTTGTATCTTGTTGACGATAAAGCTAAATAAAACAAAGTAATTCTCTAAAAAACCCCAGAAACCAATAAAGCGGAAGAAAACGGCTATTAATAAAATGAACTGAGATTTGATTAGGTTTTTTTTTATATGTAATTAAACTAGCGTTAGTTATCTTTATAAATAAGAATAGAATTTGTAAAATAAACGACCGATTTTTTTAGTACTAAGAAATTGAACTCTTCACACAATAAATTTTTTTGGACTTAACGCACAAACTTTAACGAAAATGGAATATACAGAGATAATTAAAAAAGAGAGCGTATAAGTTTGTGACCCTATTTAAAAAGTAATAGATTAAAAAAAGGATTGTCTTTATCTTGCTTTTTTGATTTTTAAATTGTCGAATCGTACTTAATTTTTTACAAAAAGCATGCTTTTATGTGACTTTACCCATGAAAATTTCTTCTTAGTTGTGTTTCCTGATTTTAAAATTTTACAAACTGTTTTTCTCGTGTTTGACAAAACTGTTTTTCTTAAAAAAAAAATCAATCTGTAGAACCGCATGTAGTATTTCTATAAGTTTGCCTTGTTTTGGTCTTTAAATTAATTATGAAACGTTTTTTGTAGGTAAATTTATAGCAAGTTATGTTTTTGCTATTAAACGGAGGCAAAATACGCTATCTAAAAAAACATATTTCATATTTATCACACATACAAAGAAAAAAGATACTATTACATTTACAAAATAGGAACGGAAAATATTGAAACAGATGTTGCTTTTTTAATTTAATAAATATCTTTTTTGAACAATGTTAAAACATTGTAAAAAACATTGCTATAAAACAGGGTAAGACAGCTTATTATGTCTTGTTTGACACCCTAAACTTGAAGTGTTCAATAAAAGTAATTGTTCTAGAAAATACATAATTTAAAGCAAACAAAGCACAAACTATGTTGTAAAAAAAATACTTAACGGTGACAAATCTACAATAATATCCTATTAGTACACTGATTCAAATAAAAAAAATACTAGTATCTTAGTTGATATTTTTTTTGTATGCGCAGCAAAAAAATACATTAAAAAACTATTACAGCATAAATTGCATGTTTACTACCATAAGAGCACTCAAATCAATTTTTTTTTGTCTGTTTTATCTATAACATTTATCTTTGTATATGAAAATCTATATCTCTTGCAAAAACAACGAATAAGAAAAAACGTTAAATACATATAGTGTACTCGTTTATTTTATTGGATACCCATACCGTTTTTTAATTTTTAAATTTAGACCTGGTACGGTTAAAATAAAAATTATGGTTAAAAAAAAATGTAAATGGGTATAAAAAGATGTTGCATAGTTCGGTATAAACTTTTGGTCATAAAATTATAGTACAAAATCGTTGAAAAAAAAATTCAACCTGGAAGCAGCATTAAAAATTTATTTAATTAGTTTTTAAACCGATAAATCATAAATCATTTTAGACTGCCTCCGATCAAAGGTATAGTATAAATGTTGAATTCTAACAATGTATACCTCATTTATCTTAAAGTTGCATAACAACTTTTTATACCATACTTTTTTTTTGAATTCTTTACATAATTTTTTGTATTTTATTTATACCATTATTACAAATTCTGAAAAGATTTGTAGTCATAGATTGGATAATATCGACGCAAATACTGTTTAACTGTGCATACTCGCGAAATCCAACTCTTATCATTTGTATTTTATAATAAATAATTTTTTGGTAAAAATAAAAATCTAGACTTATAATTTTGTGTTTTGTAAGTAAAATCTAGCGTTTATCAGCAATTTTTGTAATTTTGTATGCTTTTGTTAATTTTTTTTCTTATCTCTATAAAATGTGACGAACAAGAATACACACTATTTATAAAAGTAAAGTTTAAAAGTGGTATACAAAAAAC
>JAQFYM010004389.1:0-15679 GCA_034694785.1 Agrenia bidenticulata | reverse complement strand
GCGATTTATTCTGGTTTGGTACTATAATAAACGTAATACTATTTTTATTGCCATATTTTACCATTATGGCCATTATGAAGAGAAGACCAAAAAAAATCCCCGCCCATATTTCCATACCATAATCGGAACCGCTGGTGAAAGCTATATCAAAACACGCTAAAGTATAAAAAAAAGTAAAAAAACTTTCATGAATATAATAAGGTGCAAAAGACTTAGATTAAACAAAAAACGCTTATTTTGGCTTTTCCAATTGAAAAAAAAATTTAAGGCGCATTTCGTGACTTTTTTATTCCGTATATCATTTTGTTTATTTATTGCACCAATCATATAACTTCTTTCGGAAGGTAGTCGTACTAGCTTATCTTAGACAACTATTATTTAGTTGTTACGTACCTAGTTATTTAGATTGATCACTGTTGAAAGGCCTTTGGCATCGTTAATTTACAAAAAAAAAACACACAAAGATACAATATGTAGTATCACATGTTAACATTGCTTGCATAATCATTGATAGTAAAATGTAATATTAACGTTTTAAAACAGCTTACATGAATAAAAGTGTCAGTGTTTACTTTTTTTATAACAGGAAAGAGTTTTTGATGGATATAAAAAAAAATCTATATCACATCTATAATACTGGCAGTTAAAATGGATACAAAAGATTTCTTTTTCTTTGATTTATAAGTCTTATATAAATACGTACCGTTTATCACAGTTCATTTTATTCCTAGGCTTTAAGGCTTTTCTAGCTGGGCCCGACCAGCTACTTTTTCGTTTCATTGATGATTTTTGTACTTTTTAATGCAAAAAATAGTAAATTTAAAAATTTCACCTTTTTTGCCTGACATAACTAGGAAAATGTAAAAAAAAATGTATGTATAGGGGTTGTAAGGTTTTATCCACGCAAGAAATATAAAATAATTTTTGAGTAAATAATAGCTGGTAAAGAAGGCCTTTTTTATATCCGGATTAAAGTCATCGGTTTGTATCTTCTTCATGTTTTGGTAAAAATTGTATGCAAAAAAGTTTATTTTACTAAGTTCAAAGTATAAAAAAACATTTAAATATGCCTTAATTATAAAATAACAATAGAAATTGCGCAATTATACAACGCATAAAAAAAAACTTCGAATACACATTTTTTTTTATGTTTTTAATCTACATTTAGAAGGATGAATAGTAAAAAAAGACTAGATTTATTTAGTATACAGGGTGCTTCAGAAGTATGGAAGTGCTATTTATTTTAGACCCCTTATAAGGCCAAAAAGTGCTCTGTTAAAAATACGCCTTCTAATTAGGCGTAAGTACGACAAATAAGTTCCTAAAAATCACGAATAAAGAGTATTTATGGGTTGATTTTTTTGCAGTCCTACTATTGCGTGCTTATAGTCATATAACGATTTGTAAAATTACTCTTCTTCTTTCGTTTTGTCCTTCTTTTGATTCAACCTGGGTAAATTGATCATTAGAGGAAATGAAAAGGACATAACAGAACTGGCTAAAAGTACGTAATATTACATGAATATGCATTCATGATCTATATATAAATGATTGTGATATTTCAGCATGTTTTTAGCCAGTTCTGTTATGTCCTTTCTATGTTCCGTAATGAACAATTTACCCAGGTTGAATCAAAAGAAGAACAAAACGAAAGAAGAAGAGTAATTTCACAAAGCGTTATATGCCTATAAGCACGCAATAGTAGGACTGCAAATAAATCGACCCCATAAATACTCTTTATTCGTAATTTTTGAACTTATTTGTTGTACTTACGCCTAATTAGAAGGCGTTTTTTAACAGTGTCCTTTTTGGCCTTAAAAAGAGGTCTAAAATAAATAGCACTTCCATACTTTTGAAACACCCTGTATATATACTTAGGTTATGTGCGAGTAGGCTATTTATACCCGATTGTAATTTATAACATTACAATGCTTCTTTTATAGAGAATCTAAATGAATATATGTTTTTTTTGTATATTATATATTGCGTCATTAAACTTACATGCCAAATGAAGAGTAAAATCATTTTTATTAGTCATATAATATAATATTCTTTGGTGTTTTTACAAAAATGCTTAAATCATATTTTGCAACGAATTAGACTGAACAAAAACAAATCAAATATTTATAGTAAACCCAATTTATTTAATATGTTTTTACACTTTTATGATGGTAAGAGAGGTTCACCTGTAAAAGCGTGTTCACTTTGTTTTTTAATATTGAATCGTTATGGCAATAAAGGGATAAAAAATTTTTAATATAAAATAAAGTGTCGCTCTAAATTAATTATTATGGCAGGATTTTTTTAATGACAATTTATTTTTTATTTTTTTTTCTATTTTAACTAATTATGTCATTAAGAACTATGTTTTTTTTTTGCCATAGTTCTATAAAAATTTATTTTTAGAAAAAAAGCTCACCAAAAATTATCTATAACATACGTAAAAATAAGGTTTAACAGCATTAAGAGCAAAAAGAGTAAAAGCATGCAAATTTTATGATAAAATTTAAAGAAAAAATATGGTTTGGGCATAGAATATTTTATCGCATATTTTTGTTACAAATGCAAGTAGTCTTTGCTTTAGTGCTAAATAATACAATAAATGACGTTTAAATGTATTTTTTAGTATCGATAAACGATTTTATATGTAATATGCGTTTCTGAAAGCTTTCAGTGTTATAAAAACACTGTTTAATATTTATATTGTATGTGAAAATAATATATAAGTTTATTTTTATCATGCTTTTGCATCAATAAATATTACGGCTCGTTTTTTATCTTTTAATCCCGGGAATCGGCAAAATGACCAAGGTCTAAAAAATGCCCGGTATTAAAACATTCCCCAGGTACCCGGGGATGGAGGCCCTAATTATCATTATTAAAAATTATTTTTGTTAAAATCCCAACAATGTTTAACTCAGGCTTTTATGTGTTTTAAAATAAAAATTTAGCAATAATTAAACTGTGAATTCTAAAAATATAAAAGAATACAGTTTTAATTTATTACGTATAACCACAATAAATTAATTAAAATAAAAAACTTGAAAAATAATGACTGGCGTTTTTAACTAAGCAAACTATACTGTAAATAAAAGAAGTATACTTTTAAACAACACACAACCCTTAGTTTACCTTTTGTTACATGTCAATTATAAGGAAAATACTTTCCAAAATTACATATATGGCAGTCTAGATTTAGACTTTTTTAAGTATTTTTAATCTGCATTCAACCCGACAAAGACTGTAAAATGTTTTTTACTACCGTTTATGCCTTATATTTGTAGATATAATTTTTAAATGATTTGATATTTATAAAATGCAGAACATCTGAAGTTTTATCAAAGTAAACTAAACTTGTGAGAACCAACAAAAAAATCTATTTAGAGATCGTTTACATATACAAAAGTCAAACAGCAAAAAACTTCTCTCTGCAAAAAAGGCTGTGCAAATTATTTTGTTAAACTCATTTTTATTGCTTTCATAACAATTTTAACACGATCGAAAGTAAAGATAATTTGTTTGTAAGTTTTGTATCAAAGCATATAAATATGATTTCGTTCCACAAATGACAACAGCATCCATGTTTTCTTTATTGTAATTCTCAAAAAAATATCGGGTAAAATATATAACTCAAAAATAAAAATGCAATTAATTCAGTGTCTTTATACATACAACTATATAGGTTTTTAGTATAAACTTTTTAAAAAACAATACAAAAAAATTGTTTAGACATATTAAACACATAATGATATTTAAAATAGAATGATTGAAAAATACAATTTCGGTAAGATCTTAAGCTATTCTAATATAAACAACCTTTTCACATATAATACCCATTTTTAAAAAAATAGCGTATACTTACTTTTTTTTTAAAGTTCTGTATATTTGCTGATTTTATATTCCTTCATTTATTTACTGTAAAAACTACTACATTTAGCCATCAAAATTTTGTGACCTTTATATTTAACAAACTTGTGTTCTTTCCTTTTTTTACAAAAAATAACGCTTTAAATTACTTTTTATATATTTTTACTATAATTTGTAAAAAAAGTTATCATTTGTAAAAATAACAATAAATCGTGTGGATTTCAAATTATAATCTTTTTAAGGCGGTTTCTTCCAAATCGTAGCCTATTTTCCCCTCTAAAATTTGCCAACCCTGTATTTTTTAACATTTTGTAGGAGTCCACAAAGGTGTTCAATATAAACAAGGTCAAGTAAATATGAAAAAGAGACAAGTATTAAGGTATTTTTTGTAAAGAATTTTCGGTTCCTCATAGACTTATATAATACTTTGTATTACTTTTTTTTTTCGTTTTTCATGGACCTATATTGTGCCAGACGCAAATAAAAAAACCTTTAATGTAACATTAGAAATTTTTATATGACGGTCGATGCGAGCACTATTACCTGGTAACCTGAAATTGGGGTTTCGACAGTTTTTCCAAGTTTTTTAAGGTTTTGCTGTAGTTTTAACGATATTCGACATTTTAGTTCCCGAGTGAATTTATTTCTTATATGAAAAAAAATTGAACAAATGAAAACGTACAGATTAATCATAAAAATTTGCATAGAAGAGGTTCAAAATTACATAAAATATTATAAAGCAAAAAAAGCTTAAATGCAAGGCATCTTTCTGCATATAACACGGTATAAAATCAAAAGAAAAACATTTATATATATATTTTGTAAGAAATTGATACAGGTTAGAAACTACTATGAAATATGCAATATCCTGTTTTGTCGGCTAAAAAACATAAATACGCTAGGGTTAACATACCCGTAGGTTTTGCTCTTAACCGGGTAGTCGGGTAACCGGATTGCGTAAAGAATATCAAAAAAACCCCAGGTAATCCCCCATCCGAATTTGGTAGCTTTTTATGTATCGCACCTTGCAAAACAATGCCTAAAAATTCGCTTTTTTTTATAGAAAATGCAAAAATTTTTAAAGCACTTCAGTGTCGAATACATGTTGAAGGTTTTTCTGTATCTGTGTTTTTATAAAAAGACTTGTATGAAAAAAAGAAGCATGCAATATGAAATCTTGTTGCGTTATGGTGGCTCACTCATTCTTAGTTAAATGTAAAAATATGTGTTGGTAAATTTCCTGCATCATTTTTGCAAAAAAAAATAAATTTCATTGACATTAACAACAAATATGGTTAAGTAATACTTACTTGTTTAAACGAAATTTGATTTTTAGTAACCAGACATTTTTTTAACTCTATTTAGAACGCAAATTGGTGACGAATGCGCTCTTTATTGTCACAAAAAGGCCACAAAAAAATCTACTAGAGCATTACAAAAATTATTTTTTTTTTGATAATTTTTTGTAGTAATTCAAACTTGCATTTTTTTTAGTTGTTTATTTGTTTTGACTTTTATACAAAAAAAACAATTTTATGCAATATAAACTAAAGCAAAGTCACTTTTATTTATTATTTGGCACAAAAGTACATATGTTAATATACAAAATACACGAAACACGTCTATTTTTACTTTATACGTAATATAAGCAGCAAACGCAACAAAAACAAATGCCATGTGCATGTTTTTTATAGTATTTATCATATACTTAAGTATATAACAATACTCTTTACAAGTATTTGCTTGTATAATTACAAAAAAAAATAAGTATTAAGAACGGAACCGCTTTATATATTACAGTTTGCGGCACGCAATTTTTATCAAAAATTGCATTTTATGCAATAACTTTTTTGATAATATAATAAGGGTAATCTTTTGTATAGATGCATCTATATAGTGTTTAAAAAATGTTCTTGTACCCATGCCAGCAACAATAGTTATAGAAAAGGTCGAATTTATCAAAAAAAAGCAAAATTTAATTTTGACTATTTGAGTTTAGCGCAAATTTTATTATTATTATTCTATGAAAAGCCTTGAACCGACATAAAAAACTTATAATACATACCAAAAAGTAAGCTATATTTGAAAATACAACATAAGTCGAGTGTTTACTATTTTTTTACGAAATAATCCATTTAAATGTTTTGTTCGAAAACTAGACTGAATTAATAATAAAAAAAAGTAGTTTTTTTCTTTGTTTTAAATTTTCTTTTTGTTATAGAAAGAAAGAATTTTTATGTAAATTACAAATTCAAGAACGTTAATGCATTTTTTTTGTTGTGAGTAGACCCTAGGATTAAAGGATTTTTAAAGTGCAAAGTTTTAGAAAGTGGGCTAAACTTGTAATGTTTTTATTAAGCTGCATGTATGAATTGTTTTTCTTATAAAATTGTTGACTCACATGTTATATTTAAACTATTAAACTTGCAGCTTTTTTGTAATGCATACATCAAAAAGAGTGAAATAGATTTTTTTAACGTTTTTTTTTCTTTACCGGCATGTATTTTTTACTTTTTTTATTTGTTCTTACTTTTTAAGATAGACAAAGAAAACTGTACAAGGTAAAATAACTTGTAGTATTAACAAATGCCTGTTGTATATAAGATCATTTACAACAAAATGTCTGCATACTAAAAAAACTTTGTGCGTACAATTTTATCCCTTTAAAAAAAGCATCTTGTATTGCCTTCATTTCGGTTCTTAACGCGTATATTTTTTTAATACCCGGGTATTAACAAAAATACCCGGGTATTTTTATATTAATTTTTTTATTAAATATTCGGTTTTCCGGGTTTGCGCACTATACATACCCGGTTACCCAAGTTTCTATACCCGTATTTTTTAGATTTTTTGCAAAAATTAAAACCCGGGTATATTTTCGGGTATCCGAGCATTTTATTAACTTTTTAATGCCTTAGAACAGTGCTTTAATACGAGAAAAAAAAAACAAACACCTAGTAGCAGGTAGAATCTAAATGTATTTGGGCTATCCGTTAAACTAATTGTATGTTATGTATATAAAGTTTTTATTTATGTTCTAGATGATTTTTAAAAATATTTTACACTACTGGTTTTTTTCATTGTGTTCGTAGAGATGCCGCTTTTACACAAAACACATTTCAATTAATACTGTTTATTTTACAGTACGGTTTGATTCTATAGGCACTAAATGCAAAAATTATCTTTGGTTTATATAAGAAAAACGCTATATGGTATTTTTAAGTACAACAGATGTAAAATATGACCTTTTCCGACTTTATATGATTCAAAAACCTTGTTTAAATATGTATGAACCTTAATTATATCGCATGTGGGTTATTTTATGGTCTCATTTGTTTTTATTGTCCTTTTTTACACAAAATTTATTTATATCCTTCTTTAACAAGCAGAAATGCGTTACTGTATTCAGGCATAAACAAGAAGATAATCGCATTGGTTTTCTGCAGTTTCAACGTCAACTTGAAAAAATATAAAGAACACAATTTATATAATTACGGGAGAACTCCCTTGCAATTGTAGATTTTTGGCATACATATAAAAGAAAACTAGAAAGTGATTTAAAAATAAAATGACAAAAGTAAGGTATTTGTGGACAATTCGTTTTTTGAGCGTTGATACCAGGCTGCTATCATACATTCAATTCAGCATTTATGCCTTGGTTTTTATCAAAGATATAGCTATAAGTTTTTGGTATTGCAGAAGGGTTATCTTTTTTTATATCAGAATTATTTAAAATAGCATTGTAAATTTTATTCCGTTACATTTAATTTCTTTTTATGCTGTTTGGACAAAATTTAATTTTTTTGCATTTTTTCTATTTTTATGTAAATTTGGTTCATAAAGCATTTTGATCTCACGAAAGTGCCTAATATTGCTGGTTGTTTTGAAGTAAAAAAATGGGTATGTAAGATACAGAACATGCTTTAAATATACAGTTTACTATGAGCATACGCAGTTTATTTGTTATAATAAAAGTAAACCAGCAACAGATTTACCGTAGAAAACTAATTCTTTCTCTGTTCAAAAAATATTGTATAAAATGTGCTTAAGTAACAAATTATCAATAATAAAGTGCATGTATTTACGATAAAAAGTTTAGTAAGAAGTATGTATTTTGCAAGTAAATTTTATATTTTTTGCAAAAATTTATTGTCTTTTAATCTTTTTAAGTTGTGTAATTAGTAAGCATGATATCTTCTTTAGTTTAAAATATATAAATATATGATATTCTGTGGATATCAACCTTAGGTTAATACATTTTATATCTTTATAATGTATCTCGGTCATAGTTTAGTTCTACAAACTTTTTTAAAGTTAAATTTATAATATCAATAATACTTTGTTAAGGCCATAACTAATAACAAATATAACATTAATACATGTTTTGACTATACACCTGGGTTCATTATACACTGTTGTTTGTATTTTTACTTTAAATTATATTTTGTACAATTAATTTGGGTCAAAAAAAAAACAACATTTTGTACAGTTAATTTGGGACAGAGAGAGTATCAAATAATTTTATAATTCTTTTAATTCTTTGAAAAAAAATTCCAAAGTAAACACCAAAACGCATATTACGAACGGAAAATTTAAACTTTTAATTGTAAAAAAAATCATATGCTACAGTTTTCGTCTTTTTTGCAATGCCAAAAAAAAAACTCATTCTCCTAAAAATTATGGATAGTACGAATAAGAAACACTATTGTTTAACTAAGCAAAACTGTATAATTAATTAATAATTGCTGTTCTTTTCATTAATTTTTTTTTTTCATAGAAAGCATTTTTACTTTGAATCTGTTTTTAAAATTAGTATATAAAAACAAAACATTATATACATGTTATAATTAAAAAATATTCTTTCAAATAAAAATTAATGTGTTTATATAATTTTTTTGCCATTTAATCTACAAAACAAAAGCACTTAATATCCGACAAGTAAGAAGGTATAGTCATTTTTGTGTTTTAAGATACCCGGGTCTTATTTATACCTGGGTATTGCAACCCCTAATCAAGTTCTTTTTCTACGACTGTTCTTAAAAATAAAAATCAAAAAGCAATCTAAAAATTATTAATAACTTATAGTAAAATTTTGTATATTTTTTTCTACTTATTCTTTTGTTTACTTTTATTTGTCTTCTGATATAAAAACATTGTCACTGCTAAGATTAGATAAAGTTGTGTCTTTCTTGATGTGTAATAGTTGTAGAGCATTTAAGTTTTAATATCTTGTCGACAACACTTTCATCGCTTATTTTTTTGTTGTTTTAGGGCATGTTCCAGTTTTTTGCTTAAGCAAAAGTATAAGCCAGTTTTTATTTTTACTTTTGGTTATGCATTTTTGCATATTTAAACACAAAATATAACAGCAAAAAATGAAAGATAAATTCTATTTTATATACATTGCCTTTTCAATATTTTTCTGTATGCAACGATGCATACAGTTTTTTTTCTTATCCCTTCTAAATGAGTAAAGATAAAACATTGAAGAAAATGACAAACGAGAAAAATATGTAATTTGATCAAATGTAGAATAGCATAAGGTTACGAGAATAAATTTGCTTAAAATAAATAAAAAAAAGCGAAAATTTACGTTGAAAGTCAAAAAAATAATAATTTCAATGGTGCAAAAAGTATTATCCCTATTATGACTTACTCCTATACTTTTAAATACATTTTTGTTAAGGTGTAAAAAAAGATATGCAAACGCAATTAAATGTTGCATATGCAAAAAGCGTAACTTTTTTGCCTATGTAAAATTCTTATCTCATTTGCTTTTGTTTACGCTAAAAATAAGCTTAGTTAAAATGGTTTGCATATGCGAAGTGTGGAACAAAGCCCTTAGTATGTTTTGACATTTAGTGATTCTCTTGCCGTGACATTTTTGGGGTCCAAAAATTGATCCAAAATGACAAAAATAAGGGATCAAAAAAATAAAAAAAAACATTTTGATCCAGTTTGGACATCCCTGTACTAGAGTGTAAAATTTTGTAAAAATATAGAATATTCCACTTCAATAAAGCACAAATAACTTTTCGTAAGATGAGCACTCCAAAATATTTTATCCTCAAAGATAAATATTGACCGAACAATTTAATATAATATAATTATATTTCTTTCTTAGGGTTTGAAAAAAGTAAAACTAATGTTATATTTTTATTAATAACTAGACTTTCGGATGGCAGTAATACGCCTCACATAGACGACTTTTTTGGTAAAAATTAGGAGTCGATACCCGATAAAAAATTCGCGTGTACCAGTGATTTAGATTTTATAGTAAAAGGGTTTGTTTTTTTTCTTCGTTAGATTTTGCTTTGCCCCAACGCAAAAAAAATAAAACGTAATTCTTTTCAACATTATTTTTTAAGCAGTAATCTGAAATCATATAGTGATTTAAGACAGAAAAAAAATATATTTTTTTGCTGAAATTACATATCTAACAAAACGCTTTCATTTTAATAGATGTTTACCAAAATTGTAACTTTTATTCGCCACTAATTTTTAATATTTTTAAGACAATATTTTGCATTAAAAAACTTTTTTTTATTCACATTTTTGTCCAGATATTTTTTATTCATTTTCTTACCTTTAATGATAATCTTTTACACTTTTTTTTAAATATTATTCGCTATAAGTAGATGCATTATTTAACATGGATGCCAGTGTGTTAAAAAAGAGCGCCAAAGGAGGGGTAAAACCAACGCAAAATGAGGTAGTTCTAAAGTTAAAGCTAATTTTTTAGCTTCATTTATTTTCCAATCCATGTTACGTCAATTGGTGTTCCCCGTAAATATTGTTCCATATTCAATATTTTCTCATTTGTCCTAATTTTTTCTCCCCGTAAATATGTGTTTTGACCTATATGTCTTCCTGATTGTGTACAATACAACAAATAACAATCACCTCGTATATTTAATAAAAAAAAATCGTGTTAGATTTTCAATTTATTACGAACCGATATGATTTTAATTTGACGTAAATTAAAATAATATATCAAGAAAAAATAAAATGTAGAAATACAAATCTAGAATATATAAATTGCCATTTAAAGGTTTAAACTAGAATACAACACTTATTTTGGTATATGTTATGCGAGTGCTTATATGTAAGACAATTTCTTTTCGGGAATTGTAATCGAAAAACAAAAATAGCTTAGTACAAAATACTTTTATACATAAAAGTACATAACATAGTAATTTATAAAAATACCTTTATAAATATAATAATTTTCTAAGTTAGTAATTTTCAATGTAAGCATGATCTGAAAGATTGCTTTATACTTATTATTAGTTTCTGTTCAATTGCTATTGTTGACAAGATTTACCGCATTTAACGTTTATGTTTTCTTACTATACAAAAAAAAACAAATTAAAATAGGCAGAAAAAAAACAGTTGTTTTTATGTGCATATATACGCTTAATTTTTTATTTTTGACATAAATTAACAAAATAAAATAAATTTTTTGTACTGCTTCAGTCCTTTTTATTTTCTATTACTCTTATATAGACTAGTGCAAATATTGGTGCAAAAAAGTAGTTAATTGTACAAAAAAAATTAGTACTTATATTAAAAATATACTATAATATATTTATCGCATATAGATTTGATAGGCCAAAGTCAGAAAATAGGATTATTATTGATAAAAATACTGTTATAAGATAAAACAAAACAATAAATAAATAACTTTTACCTAGGATTCTGTCTTTTTTTTGGTATTATTTGTTAAGAATAAGATTTAGTCGGTAAAACATAATTTATCCTTTATAAACTAAAATTTTGTTTATTATATTTTATTACATGAATTTTTTCGTTTTTTTCGTATATTTTTTGTTGTTTTTTAGAATCCCCTCAAATTATTATCTTGCATATTGATAAGCTAATTGCATATATCTATTACCATTATCGATTTTCTTTTAAAAGATATAAGATATCATGCATCTATTTTTTTCTTTGTATTCTTTATTTTTCGTTATCTCGGTTAACTTCGTTGTTTATAAGCAACGTAAAATGCTTCGGGATAGATGGAGAAAAATTCACCATCCGTTTTTTGTCTTATCAAATATCGAAATTACTATTATTTGGTTTACTGTAAACAATCAAAAAAGATCCAGTGGCAACCCAACTATATTTAAAGGGAGATACTGTTAACAAAAATACTATATTTGGCTGTCAACAAGTGTTAACCAAACACGATTTGAAAGCCATATTTTTCTGACCGGTTGATTTTTGACGCATAATATAGTTTGATGGTCACTTTTTGCCGTGTCACCCCTCTTGGAAAAAATAAAATTTATCACGGCCTCTTATAAAAAAAATCAGGACCCGAAAAACGTTGGGTACCCGTTAAAATGATTTCTATTATACCCGATGCCCGAAAATTTAGAAAAAATCGCCTTAAACGAAACCCTATTAATAACTAATATGCGAGTCAATTATTTCAGTAGTATTCAATGAAAAAAGCACTTAATCTTCAATCTATTTGAGACAATAAAACTAACAAAAAATTGATAGTATGTAAAATCTAAGATTTAAAATTTGTTAACATACATTAAAGAGCTAAATTCTCTTTTCAAGGAAATGAATAATATAAAAATCTACGGATAAAGCTATTTATTTGTTTTTAATGTAAATTTAAAGTAAATAAGTGTTATTTTTACGCATCGAAAAAGCGTATACTTGATATATCTACTAATCTTTAAAGTTAGCGTTTTTATATTATTTCAAATTTTCCGTATTATTTAAATAATTTGTTCAATCTTTCTTAAACTGGTTTTATCAAAAGTATATAACTACAAACCCTTAGTTTAATATTTTCCCCTTGCATTTTATCTCGTTTTTAGTATTATTTTATTATTCTAATATGTATTTTTGCAACGTTTTCTTGGTTAAATTTTTTTTAAACTGACGAAAATCCTGTGGTATTGTGAAACAGTAACTGAGATAAATATTGAGCTATTACACTAATTTGTTTTACAGAAAAGCACTTAATAGTTACCATTTTGTACGAAAACGTTGATAATATCATAAAGGGTCGTTTTCGATTTGTTTTAAGTATGCTGATAGGTCGGAAATGCAGAACGTAGTAGGTCGATAACACATCTTTAGTTGTAAAGCCCTATCAAGATGACTTCTTTTTTAAGACTATAGTTCTTTAAACATATTTATGTTTTATTTATATTTTTTTTGTTTAAAATAGTTGTTTTATTTTGTATTTTTTGGGTAATCGGTGATAGGAAATCGTACCACTTAACGCTATCGACCTGCGTTATATAAACATACTTTGCCATTGATCATATATTTTTAGTTTATAGAAATTTTGATGTATTTTTTTTAACGGCTTGCAACAAAATTCATGGATAAATAATTATTTCACTTGACATACGTAAAATAACTATTATATATAAAGATAAAAAAAATATACATTAAATCAAAGATGCTTGTAAATTACTGTGCACTGCGGCATGTATAAAATCAATGCAATTTTAACATGAGGTATTCTTTAATTTCACCAAAACAAAACTTGTAGCTCTTTTAAAAACGCGTAAAGAAGCGACGTCATTTTCTATAAAACCTGTGGGGGTATTAACGGTAACTATTCCGTTCTTTTAGTTTTTTTTCTACTTGGAGATATGTTCTTTAAGTTTTTATTTTTTATTTTTACTACTAATGGTACTTATATTTTCTATTAAAATACCATTCTGATATTTTAAAAAGCTCATGACAAAATAAAAACCTAAAAGTTTTACATTGTAACATGTTATACTCAGGGCCACCAAAAAAGATAATGTTACTTGTCCTATAATGGCCATATTCATATGGCCATTATAAGGAAAAGCCCTTCATATAATTGTGTCATATTTTACCTGTTATTTTGTACTATAAACTGCTATCAGGTTCTGATTTGCGAAGTATTCATCACCAGAATTAGACTTCTTAATTTTTAGATACCTTTTGGTTGTCTTAATTTGTGTTTGAATGCGTAATTAAATTGATTTTGGGGGTTGTGCAATATATAAGCTATAAATATGTTTTAAAAAATCTAATATAAATCAAAGAAAATGTTTACATGTAAGATATACATTTTTTTACTTATTCTTAAATACGTAATAGCGTATAAGCGTTAATTAAGTAACTTACAATTGGGCCCGTAGGAAGAAAGGGCCCCGTACCTCGGGGCTCCCCTTTTTGAAAACTTTTTGTAAATGATATTTGTATAAATCACGACAAAATATAAAATTAATAAACTAAATCTTTTCGTAATACTTTATTATGTGTTTATTAGCTTAAATACTTCGTGGGTAAAACAATTTTTACGTAAATTTGGAAAAAATAAATGTTCAGTTTTGTAATATTGTGAGTTTTTGCAGAAACCTACACTGTAATAGTATTTTCAAGCACTATTTACTCACAATAATTCTGAAAAATGTATTTTTAGAATGATAGTTTTTTGACAATACGACTATAAACAAGTAAATTATAAGTAAGGCTTTAATTAAATTAGCATATGTTATAACAAACCAAAACAGCAAACTACATATACCATTTTTTTTTGCTTAGTAAGCCTTTTTTATTATTTCTCTAACAACTATAAAATTCTTAAATTTTTAACAAAAGATTCGTCTTTGCTGTAAAGTTTTTTAAACTATAGTTACGGCAAACAAAAAAAAGTTAATCTGCATACCAAGTTCGTTACTTACAAAAAATCATTTTTCGATACCTACAATCAAGTTCAGTCTTTATTTAGTTTAAAATTAAAACTGGTTCGCAGTTTTTTCAGTAGGAAAAGAACAAAGCAAACTAAACAAAAGTTTACTAACAAGTTTTTTAAGACATAAAGGATATAAAAAATATTTACATAAATGATAGCGTCGCATATATACGGATTACAAACATTTTAAATGTACAAAAATATATTATACTTGTTATGGGTTCTCATTTACAATTAATCTAGCAAAATGTATACAAGACTGTGTAATATATGAATACTCTAAATAGCATTTTTGCTGATTTTTCAACATAAACCAGTAAAATTGCGTGTTATAAAGTAGAAAGTGCCGTATAACATGTTTTAAAAATATGATACAACAATAAATATTAGATATTTGACACTAGAGACAGGTAAAACTACAGTCAAAAACGAATGTTCGTACACTTTCGTTTTTCGTAAATTTGCGCATTATTGCAAAAGCTTGCTTACTTGAATTGCCTGTGTTTGATTTATTGTTAATAAACGATTGGTATAAAATATTAATATTTTTATGCGTTTATCAGCACTTATGAAGTCGATTTTCTTTGTTTTTAATGTTTTTTTAAGATTTTTTTTGCAGGTTTTATTTAGATTAGTATTTTAGTTATTAAACTGCATACTTTATGCTCTAAATATACAAATATAATAATACAAAATATGAAGTCTTGGGACTTGTTATTACACGCAAATAAAGTTTTTTTATTAATAAAAGTAAAAAAAAAATGGTATTTTGCTATTAAAATGTCACAAAATATATTAAACTGGGTTAGGCGCTGTTAAATCCATATTATATTTTAGAAAAACCTGTTTTATAAAATAAACAATATTGTGCGTGTATCTTTTTTATTTATAGGTAAATGGCAATTTACCTATGGGCATTTAAATTAAAATACCTATAGGTAAAGTACTGCATTTTCTTACCCATAGGTATTAAATCGAAATATTACCTATAGGTAGCAAAAAAAATGTTTTTATTTTATACCTATAGGTAATAAAACATACACGTTAATTTTAATTTTTATATAAAATAGATACCCATGGGTTGTACCAAAGGATCGTACCTAT
>JAQFYM010004388.1:0-15685 GCA_034694785.1 Agrenia bidenticulata | reverse complement strand
AACAATAACATCATCTAAAATGCAAAAAAAAATATTTTTTGTACATATTTTGCAAAATTTATACAAATTTCATATTTTCGATTTATTTTAAAAAAAATTTTTGAAAAATCAAAAAAACAAAAAATATCTTATTTTTATAAAAAAAAACATTTTTAGTAATAAAATATATTAACTCACAGTACTTTTGCAAAATATTCGTTTTTTGCTTATTATTTTTTTTGGCCCGGGGGCGGGCTGCGCACGGGTGGCGCGCTGCGCGCGCCACAATAATTAACATAAAAAAATTCAAAAAAAAATAAAGAAGATTTTTTACGATATAAATCAAACTTTCAGGCTATATTTTTTTAAAAAAAACACTGACTAGCCCTGGTCAAAAAAAATTCCTGGCTACGCCACTGTTTGGTAATATTCTATTCTATTTGATTTCTTATTTTTTGTTAGTCCATAAAATAGCAACGAAACCAATAAGTACTATTTAAAACGAATATGTGCTTTAACTTTTAGATAAAAAGAGCAGGTCATATAAAAGTTTACACTTAGTAAGAAAAAGATGATCTTTACATTTTTTTTCACTTTCAGTATTTCCTATTTTTAGTGTATACGACTTTTAACCAATGAAATTACTACTAGATAAAAATTTAAGCAGACGTTGTTTTTCTATTTAACAAGAACTTTGTAAGTTTGGGTTATAAATAAAAAACCCGGTTTTATACAATTGAAATACATCTTTTTTTTTTCTAAATTATCTAAACGAAAGGAAAAATTGAATATTTAATCTTAATTATAGGAAAATACTGCTTCCGGGTGAAATTATTTAAAGGGTACTTTTCGAATACTAATTTACTTTTAGAACATGCAATATAACGATGTTTTTTTACAAAGTTTTATAACTTTAAAAATATTCCGAAAAAAATAATTTTGGCCTTTTTACGGTGGTCCTTTACACAGGAAGGTTTTAATAAAAGTCTAGATATCGCACTTATATCACATTTATATCATAAAATGTCAACCAAAAATTTTCCAGGTATTTCTTACTTAGTAACTACGTTTATTAATCACAGTTCAGCAAATATAATCAGTCTTCGGTAAAAAAGCATATGAAGGACATATGTAAAAATACGCGATATTATTAGAGAGTGATACATGTGCCGTAAATAACAAACCACAGTAAAAGGTATTATTAAAAATAACCTTATATTTATCAAAACAGCTTTTTTTAAAAAAAAGCATGATGTACTTTCAATATAAATACCGTTTTTTTAGAATACATTATAATATTCCTAACAGTTCATTTAACACCTTATTAAATATAAACATATTATGAATAAATGCATAGTACTTAAAAAAACAAAATTTGCAGCCATGTCCTATATTTACTCAATATTAACATCTATTATCTGTATTTATACTTACTTTAAAATTCCTAGACACATATTTTGGCTAACAAAAATCCATTTTCAATGCCAACTCACTTTTAGAGGTTTATATTTTACGTTGTATTCTATCTTAAAAAAAGTATTTTATGAATTTTGTCTTTTTTTATAATAATAGTTGGTCTTAATTTTTTAGAAGAGACAATTTGCCTTTGTTCGCCCTACGTATAAAGAATCTTAGTAGGACATGTTTTCGAATACAAAAACTTCAGATTGTTTTATAAAAATACTATAATAATAAAGTTACTCATAAAAATGGCGATTCTTACGCTTATATGCCAAATACTTGTATTTTTTAAAAAATCTTTTGTGATTTGCTCCTATCTAAAATTCATTGTAACGAAAAATATCACTAATAGATTATTCTCAAATATTACCGTTACCGAGAATATTACCCATTTTATAAAAATGAGAATCAGCCCATCCCTGCTAGATACACAAACATAATTAAATGTCAAAATATATACTTACTGATAGTATTGTATTACATAATTCATTTAAGATCCTTTCATCTTATAAACCATTTAATTATCGTTTGTTCATTATAAAAAGTAATTATCTATATTTTTCAAGATTTTTCTTTTTTATTTTTCCTATAAATACTTTTGAAATTTTACCCTTGTGTCAAAAAGCCACTTTCAAGCCATGATGGAATTTTATAATCTCCTTCGCCATTTGAAAGTACAACAAGCGCACCCATGATACTTAGGAATCAATATTCTCATGAACTATTGAGCCAAAGTATCATACATAATTAGTTTCTATATTCCCTTTTCTTTATTTTTCAGCGATACTTTACAAGCATCTATTTTCAAATATGCAATTCTATATATAATTTTTCCTTGCCTAACAATACTTTACAAATAGTTACAAAATTTTGATGGAAAGAAAGATGTATTTCATGATTATACCCCGCATGATCCCATATAATTTTATGGAAGTATAAAAGTGTTTTTTATAATATTTAGACAATTAAGAACATTCAAGCAATTATTTATTGTATTTAAATGCCCGGTAACCTTTAAATAACACCAATACATTCAAAGCGATTCATATTATAATATATTCGACTAAACATCTTATTATCTTCTCTACTTGTTGCTCTTATTAAATTGAATTTTTCTTCCCATTAATGTCCAGCGAGAAATCTTTGAAGATCGTAAGAGACAAGAAAATGCAAAGTACAATCGAATTCGAGATGACAGGAGAGACACATACATTAGGAAATCTAGTATCTGAACAACTCCTTGAAGATGAGAGATGTACGTTCAGTGCATACAAGGTCCCACATCCATTGGAAGAAAAGGTAAAAATTAAAGTAACTGGTGATAAAAAATCTGACACTTTGGAAATTGTGGTTGATAATTTAAAAAAGATTATGGATGATTGTAAAAGATGTATCAATGTAATGAAGGAATATGATCCATCTCTAAAGGAAAAACAAGAAGAATAGCCATTATTGATATAAATAAAGACCGTAATTTTAAAGTAAATATAAATAATATTTGTTATATGTAATATTCTTGAATAGTACTACATTTTGGGCTCCTAAGGGCAGTTGAAGCCCCTTGGTTTTTCAACATACAGAAAATTTGAAAAAAATTGAATAAATAACTTTCAGTATACAAATATGCTAGTATTCCTAAAATGAATACAAAAAAATATTATAATATGGATATTAATACAATATAAAGGTCCTTATTCGATAAAACAAGGGAAATAAAACAGTTCATCCATTTGATTTAGGTCGTTTACGAAGACAACTCCAAGGGTTTTTTTTCGGCTAAATGGGGGTTTTACCCCATTTTGGTTTTTTTCACCCCGTTTTGGAATTTTCCTCCCTCTTTTTGTAAAAAACACCCACTTCAAAATTCCGCGCCTAAAAATATATTAAAATTGGCATTTTTCCCCAGGTATAGATTTTTTTGTAATTTTTTTTCTGATCATAGATCTATATAAAAAAGTGGTAAAAATATTACTAAATGTCGCGGGCCAATCGGGGGGCATGTGCCAATTCGGCGACATAGGCCTAATTTTTGTTATTTTTAATGTTACAACGTTATCGAAAAATAAAAATAAAAATTGCCATCACAAAAATAAAAAAAAAGAAAAAAAAACATCAAATCCATATAAGCAATTTATTTTAGAAAAATAGAATAAAAAATTCTGAAAACGGAAGTTAACCGTTTTTTTTCTAACTTTCGATAAATAGTTTTTTAAAGTAGTGTTACAATAAATACGTATATATTTTACTACGTTGCCTTTTTAACGGGAATCTGTAATGTACGGGTTGTCGCTGAATTGGTACATGTCCCCCGATCGGCGCGCGACAATAATTAGTAATAAAAACAATTTCCATGCATCTGTGTTTGTTCGTTTGCTTAATTTTATATGGGATGGAGCATTTTTGGAAGTTTTAATGATTTTTTATATTTTTTATATTAGTGAAGAGAGCACTTATAAAAATAAATGCTTTAATTATGTTGTTGACGTCATACATGTGCTTATTTGCATAAATTTAATACATTTTTATGTGATTATGAGTACTACCAGAAGGGGAATTACTGTTTTATTTATGAGGATTTTTTTGTTTTCAGTAATAAAACCGAAATCTACTCAAGTGTTGTATTATGGCTTAATTTTTTATGGGATAGAGCATATTTTAGGTAGTTTTTCTAAATTTTTCTAAATTGTATTTTTGTGAAGAAAGCAGGAAAATAGAAAAAAAATTAAAGTCAAAATGCTTAAATTATGTTGTTGACGTCGAGTTAGGGCTCCTTTACACTCACTTGTAAAATCATTATTTGATTGTGAGTAATGCCCGAATATATTATATATTTTACTTATGAGGATATTTATTGGTTTTACGAAATTTAAAAAATGATCCATTTGCGTATGCACGTTTCCGTCAATCCGGCAAAAAAAAATTGCACATATATGTGCTTTCCCGTCAACCCAGCAAAAGAAAATGCACATATATGTGTTTTCTGCCAATCCAGCATAAAGAAAATCGCACATATATAAGGTTTTCCGCCAATCCGACATAAAAAAAGCGCACATATATGTGTAAATTGTCAATCCGGCATGAAAAACCCGCACATATATGTGTTTTTCCATCAATCCGGCATTAAAAAAATCGCACAAGTATGTGTTTTTCTGTCAATCCGGCATAAGAAAAGCGCACATATTTGTGCTGAATTGCCAAACTGGCATAAAATATATTGAAAATATATGTGCGATTTTATTTGTACGGACTTGAAAATCGCACATATATGCTTTTCATCTCTAAGGGTTAACAACACATCAGATTTTTGATACTTACTTGATTTCATGACGGCTTTCTGATTTGTAAAAGCCAGACATTAGATTTATTTTTTTTTTCTTTGTAAAAAAAATATGGCGCATTTCCTTCTTTATTTTCATATACTTGCCATAGAATAATATACTATTGCAATACAATAATTTCAAAAAAAAATTGTAAAATTGTTTTAATAATCGCAACTTGCATGTTATTTTAGTTTTAAATTTCATATATAAACAAACACACAATTTTATGCATTATAAACTAGCACAAGTTTACTTACATTTATTTAAGGCACGAAAATACATATTTTAATTCGCAAAATTTATCATTAACGCAATTACTTTACTTTATACGTAATAAAAGACATAATCACAACAAAAAACAATGCCATGTGCCAGTGGCGTGCCCAGGGGGGGGGTCCCCCCTCCCCGTTCGGAAAAATTTTCACGCCTGAATATAAGGGAGGACTTTTTTTGTGCAGATTTTTTTTTGATTTTATGAATCCAAAAAAAAAATTATTAATATAAATTTTTTCATATAAAAAATAATGTTTAAAACAATCATAAATTATGTTTTAAGCCCTATTTTTGTCAAAAACACTGACTACCTCCCCTTAAAAAAAATTCTGGGCACGCCACTGCCATGTGCCATGTGGTATGTGCCATGCGCGTATTTAGGAAAAGAGGGTTGGGTTTGAACCCCCTCTCAAAAATTTTTCGCTTGAATTTTAGGGGGGGTCTAAAATTAGATTGCAAAATTTCGAGCAAAAAAAGTTATATAAGCACAATTTTTATACAATTTTTTGTTTTTATTTGTGAAAATATAATTTTTGCTAAATGTAAGCCCTTTCAATAATTTTTATCATACAATATATTACATAATTATTTTTGTGATATTTTATTTTTATGTTTCTTCCTTTATATAATATTAAAAATATTAACCATATGATGTCAAGCAAAGAAATAATTGCCGCGTTTTTTACAAATACAGAAGAAAAAATATATATTCGCAGATGTGGTACAAAGGGAAGCGTAAATATTACATTGCACGCAGTATTGTATCTTCTGTCACATATAAAGGATAAACATAATGATTTATTAAAACAATTTCGGCAGGATTAATGTGCCATCAATGCATTAAGTGATTTTTTGCCATTATTATCAGTTCTAAAAATAAAAATATATATGAATGGCTTCATTAAATAATATGATGCGATCGCGTCTTTTCCTTTATTTATATGGCGTCACTTGTAAAAATACCACCTTCGTTTCCATTTTATATAGTACATTTATACAATATGCCAATAAATGCAAAGAAAGTATAAAAAAGATTTAAACGGGTAAATTGAAAAAAAGAATAAAATCAACACTTGATAGCTGGTCCCCCAAAAAACGCTATTGTATAGCCATAGTTAGGCCAAAATTAGAAAACAAAAATATTTACTGCTTTATAATACATTCGATGATAACGGGTCATATAAAGCAGATGATTATATTGCCAGCACGTAACAATTACATGAAAAAAGTATGGAGGATATCATATCTATAACATGTGACAATTGAATAAAAAAAGGCAATTGCAGATAAAATTTTACATAATATGATAGGATGCTACAGCCATAGGTTTAACCTGGCAGTCAAAAAATATATTCTCGAAAACGAATATGGTGCAAAAATGTCTACAGTCGACCAACTATCACAGAAATATAAGACTTATAGCTATCAACCAAGTTAAGAAAATGAACGTATCCTTTTCCGATGACGAAATACATCACAAGAAGGAGTTAAACATATAATACACTGAAAAGATATAAGGAAAAATTCTATTTCTTGTGTATTTATATTGACTGTAACTTGAAAATATATTATTGAGTCTATTAGAAAATATAAAAATTGATAGATTATTGACCACATTATCTGATTTGGAATCAGTTACAAAAATGCTACAAGAAAGTGACTGTGATATTGAAAGGGAAGATTAATAGTTGACGAGGTTCGTGACAGATATGCGGGCATGGAAAAATATTAAGGAACGGAGTAGGGATTGCAATACCCGGGGGTACTAAAACCCCCGGGGTAAAATTTACGACTTTTTGCAACCCCCGGGTACCCGGGTATTTTTTATAACCGTTTACAGTATCAATATTTAGGCTGTATTTTTTTCTTTTATAAATAGGCATAAGCACTGTTTGTTTTTCTTTAAAATGTGCGTTATGTATTTTTGTACCAATATCTATCTAGATTAAAAAGCGAAAATTATATGTATATTACATTTATATATAGTTTTTCTTCAATTTCTTTATTTTGTCTTTTTGCATGTATCAGAATGTAATCAATATGCATATAAATCTACGCTAAAATGTGTAGTTTTATATTATGTATTTTTAGCCAATATAGAATGAAAAAAATGTGACTACATACAAAAAACAAAGTCATTTGCAAACAAAAAGGCTTGTAATAGACAAACCAACCGGGAAATTTACTATATTATGTATACTGGTTTCAAAGGATTTTTTAGTCAATTGAAGTTTTTAATTCGTGTATATTCACTTTGTTTATGTTATAAACAAAAAACAAATATGTCTACAAGAATTTTATTAACCTTTACTAAAAAAAGTGCTTACATACACAACAGTATTATAGGTAGTATGCATTTTTTGCAAGATTTTAGTATGTAGCTATAAAATCAGTTATACTCCACTTATACTAAATAATATATATGAACCCTTTTTTCTACGCAATATTGCTAATTTAAGATCTCATTCTAAATTTTATATTTTTAAAGTTTAACATTTTACAATTTACTTTGTTTAAAGCTACAAAACAGGGGTTAAATACACTTTTTTCTTACACTCACGTACCCCGGGGGCAACCCCCGGGTTCTAATTTCTGTTGATTTTGCCAAAATCCCCGGGTACCCGGTTCCCTGGGCCGGGTATTGCAATCCCTAAACTAGACTAATAACAAAATATAATCTAAATTATAAAAACACATTGATGGATAGACGTGCATTTTAGTAGATTTTCTATTGTTTGTACAATAAAATTATGCACATCACATTGTTGTTATACTAAAGTGCGTATATAGTGTTTAATATAGAGGCTGTTCACATTAAGATTATAGTGCAAATATATTTATTTTTATCAGAAAAAGTAGAGTTTTTTTAGATATACAAGCATTCATGTTTGACGAAGACAAAAATTCTCACAAAAAAACCAGTCTACGTTAGATCTTTTTCATAATTTATTCTTTTGAATTTTTCTTACAATTTGTATAATAATTTAGCAAAATTTAATAATTTTGTATTTTTGCATATAACTACCTCTATTTAAACTATTAATCATAAAATTTTTGCCTATTACTTTTTAGTAATGTCATATTAACACATAAACTTGTATTTATAAACATAAAAATTTATCAAATTAGTTATGTAAAATTTATAAAATATCGAAATTAAATTAAAAAATATATAAAAAAATGAGAAAATAGGGAAACAATAATGGAGAAATATTTCCCCCATAATGGCCCTAAAATATGGCCATTACTTTTTTGGGACCCTTTTTTCGGAGCCACTGATTCAGACACTAAAAATACAAAATACGTCCTCTGTCTCAAATTAATTGTACAAAATGTTGTTTTTTCTTGTCCCAAATTAATTGTACAAAATATAATTTAAAGTGGAAAATACAATTAAAGTTGAATATAATCCCAGGTGTATAGAAAAAACATGTATTAATGTCATTTTGGTGAATTATTGTGGCCTTAACAAAGTATTATTGATTTTATAAATTTAACTCTAAAAAAGTTTGTATAAATAAATTATAACCGAGATACATTAGAAAGATATAAAATAAATTACCCGTAGGTTGATATCTACAGAATATCATATAATTAGATATTTGTAGTTAAATAAGAGCCCATGCTTACTAATTACACGACTTAAAAAGATTGAAAGACAACAATTTTTTGCTGACAAAATACAAAATTTACAAGCAAAATACATACTTCTTACTTACATAGTTTTAATATGCGTTAAGCACTTTATTATTAATAACTTGGTACTTTAGCACATTTTCTACAATCTTTGTGGGACAGAGGGAGTATGATATTTAAGATTTTTTATTTTTGCTTTGAAAGGAAATAACGGTATTGGTTTTGCAATAAATGATATTTTAAATAATGTTAATTGTACAAGTTAAGACAAATATAAAAAGTTCTATTAAAAAGTTATTATAATTACAAGTAAAAAATGAAAGCAGTCCTGTAAAAATATCTTGAATATGTAAAATTCGATTGGTCTATTGAGCTTGACCTTATGCCAAGCATTTTTATTTATAGTATTAAAACTATGTTTATACTATAAAAAAATTACTATATGCATATACAAAAAACATAGTTACATAGATAATCTATTTTTGCCACATAACTAGAACAATGCCGGCAAAAAAAACCATGAAAAGAAAATAACATATATATTATACTTTAGCGTATTCTTGTATTTACCTAAATATTGCAGTTTTTGGTGAAAACTGCTCTCTTTACTCGAATAATATTTTATATATTATTTTTTTTTGGGTCTTACAAGCTTTAAAAACTAACTTCTTATTAGTAAAATGCACATACCCTTAATATTATTCAAATTAAAAGAAAATCGATTACTTAAAACATTGAATTTAGTATTTAGGGATTACTGTAAATTATGATTATCAAAAAAAACCCGAAAATTAATAGAATTAACGTGGTTGGTCATGCGTGCTACAAAGCATCGGTTTTAAATATTAAAGGGAGTTACTGGTTTGCAATCAATATGATTTTTTTTGCAATCAGTATGATTTTTTTTTTGCAATCAATATGATTTTTTTTTTGCAAGCAATATACTTTTTTGCAAGTAATATGATTTGTTTTTTGCAATCAATATACTTTTTTGCAATCAATATATTTTTTTGCAATCAATATGATTTTTTTTGCAATTAATATAATTTTTTTGCTATCGATATAATTTTTTTTTGGAATAAATTTGATTATAAAATGCATAAAAAAGATGTTTTATTTATACTATTTTATTTGGCATTCTACAAAATCCTTTCTCGATGTGCTGATCAATAAATCATAAAAGATTCAAATATTTTGTATTTAGCCGTGTATTGTAATTTACCTTTGGGTAAAATCACAGCCACAAAACATAATGATATTTCACCCATGGTTAGAAATTCTAATGTCAGAATTTCATGAAGTTTATTTTACCCATGGTTAAAAATTTTAATTCTTAAATTTTTTGTATTTCATTTTACCCATGGTTAGTTTCTCTCACCTTCTGAGTAAATTAAGTGTTTATTTTAACCTATAGTAAAACATAATATGCTGTGAGTTAAAGGTTCAACATATCTGAGCCGTGTATTAAATTTTAAATTTGGCATGGCTATTTTTGGCGATTTGCATTTTTTAATTGCCCGAAGATTTTACCCATGGTAACATTTTTTACTATGGGTAATTACCATAAACAGCCTAAAATAAAAGTAAATGGGTTTGTCTAAAAGCAAAAAAAAACAACATTTATAGATTGTACATCAAAAAAAGGGTGTAATTCTATGCTACTTGCATAAATAAATAAAAGTAAGAGCAAAAAAAAATTACATTGATAGGAAATAAAAGTCACTTCGTTGCAAAAAAAAATCACTTGGATTGACAAAACTTGGTAGCATTATGCTACTTAAAAATGAAAAACTTATATTGAATTTTTGTCAAAAACTGGTATATTTTTTCTAAACGTCCAATATAATAATAACCGGTGATCTTTTTGCATAATAAAACTTACCTCTTATAAGTTACCTATAAATTAGAATTTATTAACTATGTTTTAATAATATAGTTTTATTATGAGTTTACATTTATCTTACAAAAAAGTAAAAATAAAATAACAACCCCCCGAAGTATTTTTTTATGAATATACTTGTTACGTAAGTAAATTGTAGAGCTTTCTGCAATTATAAAAAAAATCTTTTTTTAATGTATAAAAGAAACTATAAATTTTTAATGCATAAGAAAGCATAAATTTTTGTAACAGACTGCATATGAAAAAAATAAACCCGATAGTATTAATAAAAAATAGACGAGTTTATCCTTACATAAAAGAACCGAACTATGCAAAGTAAACTATAGGGTCATACATGTTTTCGGTATAAGTTTATAAAAAAAAGGGTCATATTTTGTGATAATGCTCTATAAAAAATAAATTTATTGGTTTCGATCTTGGCAAGTATAATATATAGGTGTGTATATGTAACATTTGCAAATATACCCGGATGCCTTTTTACGTATCAAAGTCTGTTTAAAAACATAAATGCTGAGAAATACAAGAAAAAAAAGGCCAAAAAAATGCATAAACATTGGCTTAGAGTAAAGGTATTATTATAAAATCGTACTAGGTCACAGAGTAGGTAAACTTTTTTTTTTGTAAAATAACAAAGTAACTTGGTGTCCCCTTAGTATATACTTTTTGATTATTATTTTTTTAATTACAAAGCATATTGTAAAATTTATTTATTCTAACTTCTTTAGTATAATTAATGCTCATCCTAGGTAAACAGACGCAGATCCTGTACATATACACACTATTATAAAATATAAAAAATGAGTTTTGTAGATATTAAATTACAATAAATTTAAAAATACTTTTTTATATGTTTTTAACAAATATTGAAGTAGATCGAAAAAAAAAAACACTTTTTTTAAAAAATTTCGAGACATCAGTAAAGTGATGCGCAAAAAATCTTGTGTATGCATCATCTGTACTAACTTAGTTTTTATGGTTGTTTTTTTTTGTAACAGAGTAAGCAAATAATAAAAACTGAAAAAAAAACTACAAAAAAAATAGCCAAATCAGACAAAAAGCTTTCAATTTACGTTTTATTTTGTGTGCATATTTCAATAATAGTGCAAATGTATAGTTAATAAACTTACGGAATGTACCTCTAATTACAGGCTGTATAGTAATGGCGTGTAAAAATATTGTTAGGTGCTAACTTATACAGCTTTTGTGGGGTATTTAACATATAATTAACATATTTACATGTACAAATTTATACAAACACAATTTATGTGTGCTTTTAGAACCATAAATGTCCTTAGTATACGCTTTATGTGTGTTTTATTGTAGATAATGTCGTTTCTAAAAACGCATATATTTTACGAAGTCTTATAATCTTGACGTTATTGACAATACCGGGTAGCGAATCTACAATATACCTAAGAGTATGGATATCTATATTAGAAAAATTATTTATACACGTAAAAAAGTTAAAGCCGCTTCATCCGTGTCTTAGTACTATTTGCTTTTGTGCGACTAAAAAAATAAAAATCGCGCGTACTTTTCCTCCAACACATCAACAAATTAAGAACGGGGACATGTCAATTTCTATTTTAATAAAACTTTTTTAAGTTTTTACTGGTAGAAAACATCAAAAAAAGTATATAATATACTGTATAAATGTATTGAATCAATTAAAGTTAATTTCAAATAATTTTTCACAGTTCAATAAATAATAAAAAATGTAGATAAGTCCATATTTACTAATCACAACGAGTTTCGTACTAATCGAAAAATTACAATAACCGATCTGAAAAAGCCATTTGACTGCCGCAAATGCAGCACTTGTTTTGGTAAAATTGACTTCAGCTACTACCTAGGATTCATTAACTTGTTTAAATGATTACCGTAAAATCATGTCAAATGATATCCAAAACAACACAAAAGTAATTTATTGTAGCTTCCATACCCACAAAACATTCTTTTTATATTTATATATATTTTAAGTGTAATTAAGTGGTGCATTTCTTAAAAAACTATATTTTACGAGGTAAACGCTACGAGAAAGTAATTTACGTTTGAAAAAATGCTTTTTCTACTTTTAATAGAATCGATTATCTTTGTATACTTTAAAACTTTGTAGCTTTTTTGTTACTTTATAGTTTATACCTCCTTGTTTGTTTTGAAAGCCTAGACTTTATTTAAATACTGGGGACTATGCAACATATAAATTTGTGTTGGACACGCATGCCAAAAAAAGATCGTTTCTAAAAATGTATGTTTGACGCCATATTTTGTTTTTCTAAAAAGCAATCTTTTTTAAAGAAAAAGGTTTGCTTATACGAGGTAAAAAAAATTATAAATTATAAAAAGAAACTTGTTATCGAGTACATTAAGAAAACTACTAATTTAAGATAAACATATTAATTAGGGAATGTCGTGCGCTGTGCCGGTGTACTGTTGTATTTGCTATCCGTTGTATTTTCCTGCCCCTGTTGTATTTGCTACCTTACATAAAACAAAAAAAACAATAAAAAACCATTTGTAAAGAGACAATTGGTAAGGTTAATTTTTTTTGCATATGCTTCAGATTTGGTCAGCTTTTTTTATTATCTTAAAAGGCAAAGGAAATGCGATTTAAATCAAAAACCGCAAAAAATGCCACCGGGTATTTGATTAATTACCGAAATAAATGTTGCGTATGTAAAATAAGCATGTTTAACACAAAATTGTTTTTTCAAAAAAAAATGGAAAAAGGTCAAAAAATGCCAAAAAAAAAATTAACAAATTAGTCGATTTCCCCGTCTATATCATAAAATTTTGCGCATATATCTTTTGATCGTTGTTATTATTGTTTTTTATTTGCATCTTTACTGGTAGCAAAATACAACTGAAGTAGCAAAATACAACTGTTGTATTTTGCTATCCACAGATAAGAAAACGTGCTTTGATTGGTTGAATTTAAAAAAGTTCAAACAAATAAAAACGGTCTAATATGGCATAAGACATATAATACGTGATTTACTCGGTATATGAAATATATAATAATATGTTGTGTATGTTTAGGCTCAAAAAGTAACCTTAAAAAATAATTCTAGTATTTAAAGTTTGTTTTTTTTATTGTTGATTCTTTTTGGAACTTTTCATATTTGCGTCCATAGTATGTGGTTTATTTAACTTATGGAGAAAAAAGATTTTAAAAAACAAAGGCCTTGATTATGGATGGAAACACCAAGGAGGTAAAATAAGTTTATTTTATGTGGCCATATATATAAAATTGTTGCAGTAAAATAACAGTTAAAAAAAATAAACACAGAAAGCTTTGATTTACGCATTTATTGTGATTGTTTCTTTTTTGGTTTGCTCATTTAGGCTTATTAAAGTGTAAAATTGAGTCTGTGCAAAAAAAAATCCGTAAAAGCGACCTTAAGAATAATAAAATGCCGCTTTATAAAACGAAAAAAAATTTGTGGAGAACTTTGATGGAATTATTTTACAAATTAATTTACCTTGTATTTATACAGAACGAAAGTACAATCAAGCTACAGTAAGAGGAAGAAATGAAAAGCCACATATTTACAAAAATCTTTGAACATAATTTCAATATAATTTGTATTTGTATAACATTTTTTTTCCTGTCAGTGTTTGCAAAAAAACAAGGCATCCAAAAAAGGTATGGAAATTCCCATATATGGGCATATTTTTGTGGCCATTATGGGCCCAAAATTCATACCATAATTGTTTATTAGCATATAAACCATAACAAGAAATACAATTTTAAACATCATAGTACTCCCTTGCCATACATTTTCTCTTTACATTGTTTTAATTTTCTTTGAAGGCACAGTCTTAAGTTGTTCTTAAAAAGATTGCTTAAAAGCTTTTGGTGGAAGATACATATATGTATTTCTATTACATTTGGTAATAGAAGGTGTACGTTATTACTTGAGAAAAGGTCTATAAAATATTTAGATGGGATTGCTCTGATCGAATAATCCTTTAAAAGATAGATAGTTTACAATAACTGAAATAGTAAAAATAAATGCCTAAATATGTTTATATAATAATTATAGGTTTTTTTATACTAGTTGCAGCCTGTTTTTTAATTTTGTTGCTACCTACCTATGAATGCACTAGATTTTTGCTTCGAAAATTGTACCACTGATATACGTACATAATATTTTAGTTTAAATGTTTTATTTTACGAATAAGTTTGATAAAATACAAAAAAATAATACACCAATTTTTTATATTTGTGGTGGCTTATTGTACATATGCTGTAAAATGTTATTTATATTATTTATGACACTGGTCGTGTATTTCGTTTTACCCTAGGGTAAAGTCTACGCTAAAATAGTAGTAAGTTTACCACCTCTAGGGTAATAGACAAAAAAATTCGTACAAGTGTATTTTAAAATACCCCAGGGTAGTTTTAAACCCCCATAAATATCTTAAAAAAGTATTTTTAAAATACTTTAGAGCAGGGTCTCTGAAAATTGTTCAATATAAAAATATACACTCTAAAGATAATAAAACCTCTTATTTGTCAATCTACTATGGCAGATCGAGCCATTTTACAAATTCATGTATATTTGTTGATGGTCTTTTTTTTTAGTCGTTTTCATGAACTCAATTACTCTTATAAATATACGTTGCACAATTTCAGAGCCCCTGACCTAGAGTATAAATTTTTAACCTTAATTCTCTCAGGGGTAAAATTTACCCTATAATTTTTTTTTATTATATACCACCTGTAAATATGGAACAAGAAACAATTAAGCAAAACTACATAATTTAAAAGCGACTTGTTGATTTTTTAACCATAAAACAGTTGACAGTGAACTAAGACAAAATTGTATAACTACGCCACATACACGAGTTTGATGTGCAGATAAGTATCATGTTTTGGAAATGGCCATAAAAAGACAGATTTTAGTAAAAAAAAAGCAAAAAAAATACTCTTAAGCAGGGATTGGGAAAAAATAATGGTACTCACTCATAATGGCCATACAATATATGGCCATTATGGGCGGGATTGGTTTCCATAATTGTTCCATATTATTTTCATTTTTTTTCTGATATTTTATCATCATATTTTTTTGACTTGCGACTTACTGTATTCATATACAGTCGACACCGATGT
>JAQFYM010004387.1:0-15693 GCA_034694785.1 Agrenia bidenticulata | reverse complement strand
GTCCGGGAACTGTCTCTGTCTACGAGGTGTCAAGAAATGTAAATTCCAGGAACCTACGGGTCCATTACATGCCTAGTACAGTAACTGTCTTTGTCCGTTAACTGACTGTCCAAGAACTGTTTGTCCATGACTACGCATGGAATCGGAGAAATGAAATGTTTCGATTCTTGGAAACTTGTTAGATGTATAAACTTTTTTATTTTGTTTTTTGAAGTGTGTAGTAGAGATCGAGCTTGTGTTTTATCCTGGCCTTGGGATGAGTATCGCGAGTTATCCGTATTAGTACTAAACTCTAGAGCATCTATCACTGTTCCGAGAACTGTAAATTTTCTGGTATAAAAACATAGTGAGTCCTTGAACATAGTTTACAATCGACATTATTTACAGTTAGTTGCGATTTAGGAAATCTCATCCATCACTGCACCCTCATCTCTACCCTTTTCTCAGTATTGTGATAACATCTTGTCACAATTAATCTTGAAAAGCATTAATTTCATTGAATACTTTTTTGTACTTGAAATTTTTATATAAGATTTTTTTTACTCTGTTTATTTAAATTTACTTTTTAATTATATATCTCCACAAGTTTGTAGATTCTACTTCCTCTCAAGCCTTAGCATACACATCCTTGGAAATTGTTTATCCAGCTTATACTGTAACTTGAGAATTAGTGCTTTCTCTCTTTGAGGAGATGATCCGCATATGAAGAAATAATTTTTCTTCATCCTTCAGCCTTTTCATCCCTGGCTCTCAAACAAAAGCAGACAAACGGGTAGAACTGATAGAAACAGACTTAGACATAACTGGCTGATGCTCAAAGAGACCTTGTAACTTTAAGCTTGTATATACTTTAACTATTTGTATAACATGTGTTGTGAAATAGGATATTGCATGGAGATGAATCTTTCATAGGGATGTTCATATCGTTCAGAGTTTAAGAGCATGTTTCTCTCAGCTCTTGGGACTTCAGGGTTTAAAATTGTAGAGGTGTGGAATGAAATCCAGGTAGAGTGTTTGCATGTCGTTCAAATTCAATTTCCATGTACATCATGCCCGTCGTAGTCCAAAGTATCCTGGAGGAGGAGGAGGACATTTCAAAATTGAAAAAAAAACAAGCTTATACAAACCTAGAGAGTTGAGCAATGGAAAACAAAATGTGTCATAAGATTTCAGTAAAAATCCTATCCAAGTGAAGACAAAAAAAACAAAGACACCAGCAATGTTGGCAAAATCTATAAACAAAAGCAGCCCTTAGTCAATAAAAAAACATGTCACAAAGTCTATAGACACAAAAACATGGGGAAAAACATGAGGAAATCACAAAGCTAAAGGTCCAATGAATCAGAAAATCTAAATGATACCTTATATTACATGTATGGACGTTGATGGGGGGGGGGGGAGGGGGGTCACCAAGAAAAAATACTTTGAAAGCGAAAGCGGCTGATGAGCAGATTAGGTAAGATGAAACAAACTCCACACATTCAACAATTCCTGCTCTTCCCAGATCCCTTCAAGGCCCATCGTCCTATGATAATGTAAATTATAATGACATTGCGTTCAACCTTATCTAAATATTCGGATACCTGAATCTAGAGAAACAAGTCTGAGGTATTCTAACTACGAATCTCTCTGTAAGGATAACGTGCTTGGATTTAGAACAGCCCACAAGGCTCCGAGCTCACTCTCCCAATTTTTTTTATGAACGGAGAAAGCGGATGGAGAAAGCAAAATCGTAGACCGAGTTACCTTCTCTCCTCAGTCTACATCCAACATCCAACCGATAAACACATACACGCACATACACAATTTACCAAACCAAACCCGGTGGGAACAACAAGTATTTTATTGATAACAAAATATCCCCCATATCCAAATTAAAGAATAATTGATATCATATCACAACTCTACCGTCCAGAAGCGCCAAAGTTCATTGTGTCAAAGGGGTCTTGCCCAGGTTAGTTTTTAATATTTTTGAGAGAAAAAACATACAAAAAACCTTCACGGAATCCAAGAGTTTGTATACAAGGAGCATCTGTCTATCCTAAAACTCTGTTTTCGTTTCATCGCTTCCTCCTGCCAAACTCCAGCTTTTATTACATCGTCAAGTCAAAGAGGTTAGTCATTGGTGTACGTGGTCGTGTTGTAGAGTCTATCCACAGTATGTATAAATAGAGGTTGGCAATAAAATCCGTTTCCTTCCACACTCTGTACGGTCTCTTGAACTGGTTTTTCCTATTTATTTTCGCCAGAGAGGATCGAGGATGTTGTTGTAGACTTTAGAGTTTGGGAATTGGTAGATTCGGGAATAATTTCGACAGGTCTTGATTGGATAAATGGACAGTTAACTCTCTTTATTGTCTGTAGGGCATCATAGTGTCGTCGAGGATTCTAAGCCCATTTCCTCCCTGTCATGGGATGCTGTCTGAGGCACTTTGAGCCTGGAACTAAAGCTTGTAACCCGGACGTCTCCCTAACTCTCGATTCCACCTTGAGGTACTTACAGACTTCATTCTCACTTTTCCCTATGCATCTAGATTCTTTAATGGACAGGGCATCACCGGGGCATAGTTGCTCTAATTTTCTTAAAAGATTAAAAAGCCCTTGGGGAAATCTTAAGGGGATATGCTCCAGGGTTGAATGAATGGAAATGGAATCCAGAGTCCCCCGTAAGGTGTAATTTAGCTTAGTATGGAGGAAATAGCTTTGAAAATAATGTCCATCGATCTTTTCCCCTTGTGGCTAATTTAGCATGGATGCGATCATATATTTATTTACCTCTGGCATATCTTCACACTCATGTAAGAGGAGGAGGTATTTATGTTAAAAATTTACCTCCTCATCCAACCACTAAAATTCCCACCCTTCACATCCAAAGTTCGACCCGACTAAAATCCAATAATCAATCCGTCAATGCACAATAGCTCCGAGTATAAAACTTTGGAATGCAAGCTACAATAAAATTACCCCCGGCTATCCCGCCAGTCTGTACTTAAACTCTTAGCCCCATAATTTTCAATTTCAAATCGGGTAGAAATAACAAGATTTAAAAATTAGAGATACCCGAAATCGGGTCAAATCTATAAAACCCTCATGTGACGATGATAGGTTGCACATTAATTTTCCAGGCAGTCTTTTAGTAGGTAGATTAATACATGAAGGGGAAGGTAGCTGATGACGTGACGTAGCTTCCTGGCAATTCCTAACCCCAAGAAGTAATTAAAACTCCCAACTCACATCAAACATCACAACATAAGTGACATGATAGTATCGAGAGCAGAGATCGATTAATGGCCAGAGGGGCTTTGGGCAAAATAAATTGAAATTCTAAGGCATAAAAATATCCATATGAATCGTCTCTGATAATTCCAACCCATTATCTTGATGACGGTGAGTAGGGATTTGTAATTTGAAAACTTTTATATAACCCAACACTCCGAGTAGGTTTTAGTTGTGGGGACGATTATTTTAATTGCATACATCGAAAGTTCTCTCTGCCTCTAGTTGAATTCCTTCTCCACTGGTCCTTGTCAATAACAAAAATAACTTATTTAATAGCATATTGTACAGAGCCTAGGAAATTCAGCTTCACAAACTCCTCAAACTTCCCGACCTAATTGAGCACGATGGAATTACAAGTAATGGATCCATGATGGATTAATGATGATTAGTAATGGATTAATAACAGTCCGTTAAATTCCTTATTTAACATCTAGTTACATATATTTTCAATCTCAATTAATCCCCCAGAGTTTCTCATATTTTTTTCAACCACTCATTCACAGCCGTTTGTTTACAGACGAGCTAATCACCTTCGGAAATCCGTACAAGTGCTTTTGGCTGCATTCGACCTCCATGGAACCCTCCAGGCTTAATTTGGCTTTAGCAATTACACAGACTCAGTTGTTGTTTTCTACTATTGATTCACAGGTAGAGAAAGGGGTGATGAGGGGGGATCTGGGAGAATCGTAATTAATTAAATATATTCCATGGCACCGACCCTTCAACCTCCACGTCCACCTACATATTTTGATCCAGGTAATTCTTTTTTTTATTTATCTCGCTTCTGTGTAGTTCAGCCTCTTAAGAGGGGCTCTACTACAACTCGCTCAGCAAAGTGTTGGTAACCTGGCCCATTAATGTCGCTGGGGAAGAAGGATAATAAATGACAGATGTATGTTGTGGTGGTCTATTTATTTACTTGGGCTCGTGTGTCTTGAACTCTGGCCAACTCTCCGATTTTAAAAACAGACATCCACTTTGTCCCTTCAACTAGAAGGAACGAAACTCGATCAAATGGTTATACTGTTTTATTTTGCAACCTGAATCTCCAGATGAATTTCTCGTAACTGGTTTGCTAGCTCTTGGCAATTTTATTTCAAAGGGATATTTTTTGGCTGGATATTTGATCGAATTTATGAGATTGGGTAAGAGCGGAAGCTGATTCGATCTTTTTAATATCCTTTCGAAATACTTTCCATTTCCAGAGACCATAGTTGGTGGAGGGAGTTCTGAGGAGTATTTCGAGGTTGAGGAGCAGTGGGGGTCCTCGTCCGTCATGGATGTTATTGTGAAGAGGGGGGAAGTAGCTGGGATGACTGAGGACGCTGGAACAGGGCAGAAAAACGGGACAGGGGCCGCTGCGGACACGGGGGTCATCGTACGGGGGGAGGAGATTGGCATCGTCTTACTCGTACTTTTACTCTGGGTTGGCGCGATCGTCATGTTTTTCAACCGCTGGGGAAAGATACGGATGTTGGAGCCGTACCAGCCAAAATTTTGCGAGCATCACAACCCCAACTGTCCTATGGCTGATGTTCCACCCCTTCCTCAAAACAGCTTCACGGTATCTTCGGTACGCACTTTTATTTTTATTTTTTTTGTTGGATGAAGGTAAGGAGATCTGAAATGTGATTGAACCGTAGATTCTTGTAAGCAAAGCTTGCATGGAGTTTGAACCTACGTTCTGGCCTTGTAAACTTTTCCAAACTTAATTACAAAGTTGTAAGAGCTAATAAGGACTTGGGTGTCGGATTTAAAGGTTAGCCCACACCTGCCAGTCTGTCACCTAACTTTCCCCTAGACTTTGTAGTTTAAGTGATTTTGAGATGAAAAGTTAAATTGAAAAGTTAATTTGCACTCGAGTAATAATCAGTCACACTTGAGATGAGGTAAAAGAGCTGAGAAGGTACGGCCGCAAGATCTCCTTCAAAATGTAATCCGTCTCTTTGTATAATTTGACAGAGAACATTTTCAAAGTTCAACTTGGCATCGGAGATGGGGTCGGGCTCTCCGCACTTCTCCAAGTGCAACTACCACGGAGTACCGTCAGGGGACATGGGTGGTGGAGGCCTAAGTCCGCGAAGGGCTGGAGGTCGTCCTCGACAGAACTCTGTCTTCGTTACATCTCCCAACTCATGTGTCAATATCTTTGGAGGGTCGGAGGGGCTGAAGAATACTTCGAGAAAGACCAAGTCCGCCGTCGACTTGTCTACCTTGATTCTTTGCGGGGAATTCATGGACAATGTGCGGCAGAGTTCCAAAAATTCCATCACCAATTTGTGAGCCCCTGTGGAACTAGTGATGTGGATATTTTTCTACTTTTCACCAACTGAGATGTCATACTCATCCTGCTCTTATGCACTTTCTTCTCCACTACTCCGTGCCATGTAATCTCTGCCACACCTAGTCTTATACTATCTCAATTTCAGTATCACAATCTCTGGAGACCAAGTAGTCAGAACTGAGAACTGGAGTTCGTCCTTGTCAAACGTCTGACAGGCAGTTGGAGTTGTGATGGCTGTGAAGCTATCTTTTTTTTCTCTCTGCGTATTGACATTTGAAAACAAACTCTCTCTCTTCTCAACCAGCAACTAATGGAACTTAACGTGTACACATTCGGAGCGACCAAAACATTTCTCCACTATTTATATTTACACTTGGACATCTACTATATAGACGAAGGAAGAATATTTTTTGAGCTAGTCTGATTCCTGCATATATTTCTAATATATGAGAGAGTATTTAGGAAGAGGTAGGTCACGGATTTGAATTGCATTAACATTGGTTTATTAAGCAGGTAAAGCTGTGCGGAATGGGACTGAGGGATTGTTTTAAATTCAATAGATCATGGACCTAGAAGTTAAATATATTTAAAAGATCTGCATATCTTTTACAGACATATCTCTAGCTATCTGCTCTCAGGTTGAACTTAAAATCGTTGGACAAACAGTTTTATGTCGCTGTTTTTAAATTAGTTTTGATCGATCAGTGGATCCCTCTTGATTAGTATTCTCAATCGACCCCTTGCCCTTTCTCTACACTTTCTTTTTAACTCAAAGCCAACTTATTATAAGACGCACTTCAACTAATCTCGCACCTTAGTTTCGATATCATTCTCCGTGTCATACTCTTCTACAATACATTAGCTCTACCATGATTTCATTTCTACACCTGTATTTATATCTCAACTCTTACATTTATAATTACATGTATCTGTACTATGAAGAAAGCCAAAATGCTTTTCTAAATAAGGGGCATCCACAGGCAACAACTACAGAAAGAGAGTATTTATAAATTAGTCACCTCAAAAAAGGCTCTCTGGCGCTCCATCTCCTTGATAGTGAAAAAAAAACTGTAAAGTGATCACCCTCAAGGGATGCTTAATTTTCGGGCTGAAAGTCAAGTCCCTCGAATAAATCGCCCCCTCCGTTCCGGTCCAAGTTACCCACGACCACTTTTGTACCCTTCTTGGGGTATGTATGTCCCACTCTACGGGCTGTTGGTGATTGAGTGAGGGTACTTAATGAGGAGAACTGTGTGGATATGAATCGTTTATGAACGACCCTTATCCATATCCTGTGAATAATGTGAGTGACAGATTGTGACTTGTTGTTCAAGCTAAATAGAGAAAAAAAAGAAATCCTTTCTCCAACTTCTTTCTCCTTTTTTGTACACACACACTCAAGACGAATATGGATTTTTGTCCACACTACTACCTACCTAGACCTACCTACTACCTAATACCAAGATATTGTTATATTTCTTGTACATATATTTCTCTACTCGTTAATGTATCAAATGTTCCGTGTATAAACCGATCTGTGTTGTATTTTAGTAGCAGCCCACGATAATGCTTTCTTCTTTAGAGGCGGATGCTGGAAAGTGAGGAGGAGACAAACTCCTTACTTATTATTAGCTCTCCCTTCAGCTCACAAAGGGAAAACAAGGGATACAAAATGTCAAGAAAAGAACTTGAATAGTTTCATCATCCTCTTGACTTGAGAACAACAATTCATCTATCATCCAAGCCAGAATCATATTTAGTATTGTAGAATTTGACTCAAATTCTACAATACTAAATATTATTCTGGCTTGGAGATATAGTAATATATAGTATAACCACCATGACGAAAACCACTGTCACGTCCACCACCACCGCATCCTTATGCTACAGGAGAAATCCATTACCCAAACAAAGGACACATTAACTCTTGATACAATACACTTTCTCTCATACAGAGACACACTACACTTTCTCTCATAAATACCACAGTTTTGAATTCTCAGGAGCTTCCCTGAGAGTAAACTAGAATGTCGTGGAGCCCAAGAAAAATTTTCACCATATCCCAATAGACAATAAGGTGGACGGGAAGGCAGTATAAATGTGACGAGCTTTTAGTTGGTTGGATTGGAGTTTCCTAATCAGATTGAATGGTGGTTTTGCATCCTCATGTCCCGTATCCTATCATGTCTCCTCATCACATCAAAGCAATCCAAGACCTCTCTACCTTGTCATGACAAAACATACAGTCAGAAGTGGTTATAACGGTCCTTCCCAAAGACAATAGCTTCTCATGCACACCTGGCTCCAATTAGTTTCCATAGGGGCTCCTTGTAACTAGCTTAGACATCCTACTGTCAACAAGACTCGAGAGTAACTGGATTATCTATAGTAAAATTGTAGAGGGAACAGTCCCCAGGCATCGTCTCCTATCAGAATACGGAGAATCATGGGTTTTTACGAGATATGTCCCCAGGGAAATGGGGGAAGGAGAGAATTGCTAATTAAGTTAAGGTGTGACATATTCTCTTCCATTGTGTTTGAAGCCTGTACTAGTCAACTCCTAATGGCTTTCCAGCTGGAGGTGAATATTGACAAAGTGAAGGTGGACGGGGTATTGATTTCCACCCCGAAAGTTACCTGGGGCACTCCTCTGTTGTTTTACATGGGAAGATGAATAAACGATTGGGCGTTGAGGAGTAAATTGAAGTCGATTTATAGATAAGAAGTCAACCAGTGGTTTGCAATTTTTTTTTGGTTTGGGTCGTATCTGATCAAATTCTTGGGCTTGACGTTTCAGTACCACGTCAGTGGGGACCATGGCCAGTAAACTTTAGAAACTCTAACCAGAATGTCGAGAACCCTTTTGGTTACTAACGCATCCATAGAAAATTCCACCTAGTATTCCATTCAAAAAACAGTTGACCTCTTATTACGCACTTATTACTCTCCCCCACTGCCTCTCTGCGTGCAGGGTTTCCATTCAATAGGATTGCAAAACTTATTTGATGCAATCAAAAGCACGATTTCATATCCTTTCTCCAATAGTAGCAGACAGGGTATCAGCCCCTGACCAGCTTCATATGGCTTGTGGCTTTGCTTAAAGGATAATATTGAGAACATGTGACACGAAATTGGGACATAAATACATCCTGCTTCCATGTCACATGGCCACTCACCCTCACTGCTATTTTGAAGATGGTCTACCTTTGTAGAGTGGGGGGTTGAGCTGGGGAAAGCAGGAGAGATGTTTTTGACATCCTTGTGCAGCTATAAACAGACTAAAGAGTAGGTGGACAATTGGCCAGCCTTTTCTCCAGTTTTATTCACTCCATTAAGCCAATTCATTCCGGGGCTAAAACTAAAGTCTCTCCGCGGCTCGTATCTATATTTTCCAGAGCTTGTAATACCAGAGAAGAAAGTGTTGGCCATTACCATTCAGCTGACTTTGGCTAAATAGAGAGGAGAGCTAAAAAGTCTAAATTACATGCCCCCGACTGGCACCGTTGTCACATTGATTGAACCAGCACAGCAGGATATCATAGGCCATAACTCCTACACACTTTTCCCCACCACGACCACCCCAGTCACCAAATGTTCATCACTGCTATTAAAGATTTGATTATGACTTGGGTATTTAGGAAAGATGATGATCACATGTAATCTATAGCCCAGACTCATCCCGTATAATCATTTCCTAGGGTTGACAATGGGAATACAGAATGCGGCAAGGGTTGTCTCCATGACCTTTTCTCCAGGGCCTAAATACGCAGATTGACACACCGGGCTCCCAGCTCATGTATATCATTGGAGACATAATGCTCTCATTTACATCATCATAAGCACAACATCAATCCTAATATTCTGGAGTTAATATCCATCACGTAGCATTACAACATAATGGTACGAGTACAAGCTCAAGATGATCATGTATCCCTAGTTCCTGGAAATCCTTTTCATCTCGAAACTAGGGGATCCTGGATCCAGTAAGTGGTGCTAACCGAAGTGGCATAGCTACAGCCTACGAGACGGAGAGACTCTCTGAATATTTCAGATTTAATCCATCCCGTGTGGGCGGGTTGGAATATTATTTTTCATGAATACTAATAAGACGAGGCTGGGGAAAGGTCAGACAAGCCTGTGGAGCAGGGTGGATTCATCTTGCAATGTACACTCAAGTGTATTTACAGGCTTTGACATTATGGCGTAGATGGAGAACGAATTATTAAAAGTGGTTGAGTGATGATGGTGATAAAACACCTGTGGACTCTCACCAGCCTTGTCAATGTCAACACGGCTCAAGAACGGGATCCGAGCCTTTTCTAGATATCCAAACAGCTATATGAAAAAAACATATTTATAAGACATATTATGAGAGAAAGTGAGTCTTGGGATCGTCTCTCTCTCTCTCTTATGCGATGAGTCTGTTTATAAGAGACTGAGACTCAATTCACGTTAAGTAGGATCACAGTCCACAAGAGGCACGTTTCTGATAACACGCTCAAGGAAGATGATGGAAACGGTTTTAAGATCTCGTCTTTTATTATCACCTCACATTTCCCTCTGTCCAAAATGGGCTCATCATTCTTGGTTACGAAGCTCAGCCTTCATAACCGCTTGGATGTATATAAGCGACAAGGCAGAACATCGCATATCAGCATGGATCTTTGAAGTCTTAATGGGATCTAGGGAATTACAATCTCAAAGGATTTTAAACTTCAAACCCCGTTCGGATTGATCCGAATGCACACGAAAGTTGTTAGCAGAGTTAAGTTGTTAAGGTATTGGATTTTTAATAAAAGATTTAATTTCCTGGCATCTAGTCCTAGAAACTCGCAGATTGCTTTTGTAATTTTGAACTCCATGGCACATGTTTTTGACCCCGATTGCAACTGCAAGCAAAGAGAGAAAGGGCAAAGATTAAACACACAAGAGATAGTGTATTGATGTTGTAGTGACTGGAAATGACCAGAGCACATGAACTGGACTAAAATTTCCGCTACTTTTCTCTCCAGCCATTCAATTAGTCTCCTCCAACATCTCACTCCCCTCTCAATCTACAAAAGTGATGAAAAAGCCACGAGGGCTTGATCCCACCGTTTATTCCCCAGAAAAAAAAACGAATAAGGGAAGGAATTATTCGAGGTTGGACGGAGTGGAATGTCATTCCACTCCAATTGCCTCACAAGACATTTCAAAACTCCATTCCAGCAAACTTATTGCTCTGTTTTTTTGGAGCCAGGCTAACCTTTCGCTGGAGGGTATCTCCACCTTCAGGTTGAGAAAAGTTTGGGAGAAAGTCTTTGAGAGAGTCAAGTAGCTTCTGTCCACTTGTATTTCATTAATTTATTAGGGGACAAGGGCTGGGAAGAGCGAAGTGGATTTCCACTGTGGACTACACACACACTACTACGTATTACAAGGAATAACTTGGTCAACAGAACGAAGGTGGTCCTTGATCAGTATTGCTTTCCTTCCTTTCCCAAAGGACTCCTGTAGGGGGGGGGCGATTTGGTAAGACCACATTTATTTACACTTCAATTTTAAACTACGACTTGTATGTGTCACGACATTTGTGTACCAAGGTATTAAAAATACTTCCTTTTTTAAACAAGTCTATTTAATTATTATATTTCACTAATTTAGGGTACAAATTGTTATTATAACAGCCTGAAATATTGGTTTCATAGCTCTCAAAGCATTCATAGCAAATTAATGTGCCCAAATGGAAATTCTTAAAAAACTTTTGAATTGTATTCGAAACTAAAAATGCATCTAAGAAAAATGAAACTAAAAAAACCTTTTTCAATTATGGAAACTGTGGTTTTGAAAACCATACATACCTACTTATCGTCGCACATATTAATCGCCTGACATACATACATCACTATCGCCTGGCCTATTTCTCGGTCCATAATATGTCACATGCTTAAATGCCCCGTCCATATTAGTCGTGTCCTCTCCAGTTGAGGAACAGGTTGACCGCGTGCTGGTATTTATTTTCCATGAAGGTAATAACAACTCCTATTCGTGTGATGTAATCAAAAGCTCCCGAATTGTTTTTATGCCCGAGTAACCTACAAGGAGAAAAAAACTGTCCCCAAATTCTGCTTTATTTGCGGAGTCTAATGAAAGAAAGAATGCCATTTGGTGAATATAGATGCAAGAATTTATGGCAAGTCTTGATTAAATTGAGAGACTACTCCGTCCTAGAGCTTCCTTCATCTGGATGATAGGATGGTGGACGAAGAGATGGAAATCCCAAGGGGATAACTACATCTCTGCTTTTTCGACAGATCCAAACATGGATAGGGAATTCGGCACGGGGGACACTGTCACTAGGTAGGGACAAGTTACAACCCACAACCGAGAACGATTTATATTTCTTTTAGAAAAACCTCAGGATTTCAGTTCTCCAGTAAGTGGTTGCACACACAGTTCAATATCGGCCAGTATTTGTAGTAGTTGTAATGAAGAGTTGTATATCATGCTAAAATGTTTTGTAAATACAGGACATCATTGGTAGATAGGTATGGGGCCAAAAATATTATCTCAGCTTTTTTGAAGGTCAAGGGTCGATGTTTTCGTCAACTTCATAAAACTCTGGCCTCATTCGTTAATTTCTTCGACAGAGTTATTCTGCTTTCAAATCGGGTTATGGAGGAGCAGTGAAAAGTGAAACCTACAGGGATTTTGAGTAGATACTGTGGATTATTACAAATCGAGTAGAAGAAAACTCAGCTTAACTTCGATGTACTAATATAGTTTATCTAGAGTAGTAAAACGGCTCCAAACCTTAGGATCCAGAAGGCATCAAAATCTTCAAAATTTGAGCTTTTGATCTCCCGGCCGAGCTTCGATCAAAATTCTGAGATACACATTCTTCAACACCTTAAAAGCTAAAGAGCTGAAAACGTTAGGATATTTCCAGAATGAGTAGCAGATTGTATTTTTGTCTTTGTCTTATTTCTTCAGCCTTAGAGCTTCACGAATTCCTCCTTCTCCCAGGATTCACCTTCCATGCTTCCAGAAGTTGGCGTGTCTGGTCCACGATAATCTACTACTGAGTAATTTAGGTGAATACGCACATTACAGATATTCCTTGATCTTCTACAAAACTGTAAGCAAAGATCAGAGAGCAATCATCCTTGGAGATTAGAGATACTAGTAGGATGATACTCAAGTCCAACTATTGCGACTTTCTCCAAAATCCAGCCTTCGCATCTTCATGAAATTCAAAGGAAAGGGAAAGTGGGGCAGGATAAATAACAAAGGGAAATAAAACAGAAGCTTCTAGAAAACTAGAAATGTTTACAATCCTTAGTTCACTCTCCTTTGACTTGGGCTCTGATTTCGACTCAATTCTAAGGACAGCCAAGGAGAGCTAATGTATTAATATGCTTTCATCAATGAGAACAACAGACTGGAAACATCTGGGGAAAGTTACCCAACTACTTAAAACCAGTTCATTCAGACATCAGACGTCATTCCATACTCAGCTCAACTAAGGCTCTAATAAATGAATATGAAATCAATGTCAGATGTCAGAGAGATAATCGAAATACCCTTTGTATTCATTTAAGGACTATTTGGAAATTTCAAGAACATCCAAACGTGAAACTGTTGAGGGATATTTCAGGGAATCGCAGGTTGGATCAGTTGAATTTTCAACCTCTTCACAAGTTCCTTTGTAATGGAAATTTTTCCATGAGTTCTCGGAATCCTTCTGCACAATCCTTTTATCTTTCTGGATTGGTGAGTGGTAAAATATGGTAAGGTTAAATCTTTTGAAATCGGCTTGGAAGATTTCTTCATGGTGGTTTGGATTTGAGGAATAAAGGACAGTTATTGAGTAACGCAGCTACTTTATGTGGATGTTCGTATGTCCTTCCGTCCGTCCAACCAGACGACAAAACAAGTCCATTTTTTCACGTGTTTTCAGGTTAACTCAATTAAATTTTGAAAATCAAACACACAATTTGAAACCTTGTCTGCGCTTTTTTTCAGATGCGTTTTGAACGGTTTATTGAGTTAGTCAAGTTATAACATCGGATTATGAAGAGGCAGCATGAGTTTGACATCATTCAATTCATGTGTCAACTTCGGGCTGTGGAGACTGTCGAGAGTAGATTATAGAGTTGGACGAGAGATTGTTTTCCTCCTGATCCGGACGGTTCCACCCTTAAAGACTTTAAATCAAGGTAAGCTCTTTATCTTTTTGACAGAGGAGCAATAGATCCAGACAAATAAGTTATGAGTTGCAGTTACAAGGTCCTTCGGGTTGTAATCTTAGCATCAATTGTCACGGTGTAATAGAATGTATGTAGTACGTTTGTATGTACGTGACCTAAATGTATGCGCGTAGCATACTGGTCACAGGTCCACCCATACCCCTTACCCTTAGGGGCGAGGGCGGAGCTTCTCCTTTATAAGGCATACCCTTTACAATAAACAGTAGCACTACATCGCTCACCATCAACCAGCAAACATCCCTCTCTCTCTCTTCTAATATGATTTCCATCATGTCACAATACTGAGCTGGATTAAACCCAGGAGACCGAAGGTGCAAAGGTTTTACAAAGTTTTTTTTATTCCTGACGTAATCGATTCCGTCTCCGTTTTATATTGAAATTCATTGACATCAAATTCTGGAAAGTTAATGTGGACAAAGGTCATTTTATTATTTTGTTTTCTGTAGGCTGTTATGCATACGAATGGCAAATTGAAATACAATCCTGAATGAAGTGATACCACAATGACACCATCGCATCGTGGATTCTGTTGATTTTTGAGCATATCTTGCAATAGAATTAGCTTCATTTAATGATCCTTACTCGTAGTCATTAGTGCCAACTTTTTTTTGTCGAAAGTGAGTATTTGTTTTCAAAACTGGAGGTGCTAATATCTAACTCTGCTTTTAGTTGGCTTACAGGCCCGTATAAGGGCCATCGATTGACTGAAACTTTTGCACACGTTTGTAGTTTGGACTGTGAGGCTTGTTTAAACCTACCATGGTTGAGATGTGAAAATAATCCACTTATGGTGACCCTTCTGGTAGTCGGATACCGAAATTCTGAATAGAAAAATGATGATCAAAATTAAAGAAACACTTTTTCAAATTTTGAATTTAAGACATTTTCTGTTGTTCTGATTAATTTTATGCTCTCGGGGTTAGAAATCCGACCATAAACGAACAAATGCATCGACAGAATGAGACACAAACATATCTGGGGTATTATAGTAGAGATAAGAAAACATGTATATTGTAGTTTATGTAAAAATTTGAAACTCAAAACTCATCCTTGGCGTATTAGGCAATTCAAGAGCTTAAACTGACAAGATCTAATGATGCCGAAAGTATAGTCTCGCGATTCTTTGGAACAACTAAAAATAAGGGTGGCTCAATTTCTCTCACATCAACTCACATTTTACATCATGCTTTGATAACTCCTACCATCTTTGAACTTTGACCTTAGCTACCAAATGTAATCAAAATAACCCTCGAGTAAATTGAATTTTTTTGACTAACATTTGACCTACATTATCTACCTCTTTCTGTTCTTCTATTCGGTCGGCAAGCAATTCTATCCAATAATCCAAAGGAAGTAATTTGTCTTGTATGTATTTATCAGGTAAACATAATATTGTTGCAGTTTCTGTATGAGTACAGTAATTGTATTATTATTATTATTAGTACAAGCCGTGTGGGAATCAACTGTCGTTTCGAGGCTAAATCTGAAAAGAGACGTATAGATAGTAGTATGTCACTTTAATTATATTTCCTATATTTGAAATCCATCAAATCGGGTCACTCTACACTAACACGGTTAGTTACACATGCGGTCATGGAGACATGGACACCCTGGCCCAGTTACAAGTTACAAGCATCTCACTCCGCAAGACTATTTCAAAAGAGAAGAGTTGTATTGAATTGATCCACTTGAAATGGCCATGTTAAAGGCCTCTTGCCTCTAATTACTCTCATTTACAACTTCCTCTAGTTTTTTTTACCTTTGTTTGATGTCATTTACAGTCCTTGGAATATAAAAAACATTCAACCTTTTTAGCCCGTTCGTTAGGGCTTATAGCATCACCGTTGTCTGTCTGTCCGTCTGTCAGTAGACGCGATAACT
>JAQFYM010004386.1:0-15696 GCA_034694785.1 Agrenia bidenticulata | reverse complement strand
GTTTGTTTTAATTCAAATTTTATAATAGTAAATTGAATGCACCGAAAAAGAATCTCTCTCAAATTCAAGCGCAAAAATGTTTTCGGTAGGGGGATCGGGTTGCTACACATGCCCCCCTAGCGTCGCCCCTGGTTCAAAAGCATTATAAAGAGGCAAATTTAAACAGCCACATAGCTTGAAACAGTGGCGTAGCCAGGATTTTTTTTAAAAAGGGGGCACAAAAAAAATAATGAGCTAGAACGACAAAAAAAATATTTTTTATTTTTTGCTAAAAATTTTAAGAATTTTTGTAAAATAAAAATTTTATGAAAATATTTTTTCCGCATATTTTGAGGCCCCAAAAAAAGACCCCTCCCCTTAATTTTAGGCTACGTTGTTTTCAGGGGGGCACGTGCCCCCCTGTGACCCTCCTGGCTACGCCACTGGCTTGAAAGCTCTGAAAAAACTATTATCTTTTATTGGTGTTTTTAATACTGCTACTCCTAGCGCTTAATTATTATTATTACGTTTAAATTAATTTATGTTAGTGATTAGTATATCAGAACTGCACAAAAACCGCAAAATTATATCTTTTTACTTTTAATATACAAAATGACAGACTTTATGTATCTTTTGTACAATATTGAAAAATTGTGTAGTATTTTTGATAGTATAATTATTTTTTTTGTAGCAAGCCAAGTTTTGCATAAAAATACACGCAGCTGGTATAGAAAAAAAGTTTGTTTTAAAGCATTGTTTAGCATATAATTGATTAATCATTGTAAAATACTAGGGTTTAAAAAGTTCTTTGTACTGCTTATTCCTGATCTTTTTTTTTGTTATGCCAGCTAAATAAAAGAACCTGACACAAAACCCGTATATGCTGAATCTTTTTTGGGCAAGCGGGTCCCAAAATACGGTTCACGGGCCCTTGTACAGGTGATGGAAATAAAATATGGTAAAAAAGCTTCTATTTACGCTTGTAAAAAAAGAAAAAAGTACGAAAAGCATAAAAATACGCTAGACATGAAAATGTAACATTATGTTTATCAACATCAATTTAAGCCGTAAAAATGCAAAAAGCCAGTAAAACCAAACCCGCACGGGCAAATTGCAGATTTTTGGGTCACGGGAAAATTGCAGGTCATATTTTATACGGGTTCGGGATAAATTGGATACGGTACTATACCAAAACATACAACTTTTTTTTTGCGGGTTTTTAATGGAATACGTCAAAGAAGCAAAAAGGTAAAAAATTGTGTTTTTCGCTAATGTATAGATTACACAATAAAAAATAAAACGACCATTAAAAATTTGTAAATTTACAAACTGAAATTGCTTTTTTTGAAAATAAACGGATATATATTGCACCTTAATGGTCGAAAATGAGGTTAATACGACAAAAAAAAAATACTTGGAGTTTTTATTTTGTAATATGTTCCACTAAAAATTTAGAAACCTCAAACGGCATTAAATAATTTTGCTTTTAGATATGAAAAATAAGAACAACAGACATAAAACTAATTTTAAAAGACTGTTACCCATGAAAGCAGAAACTTATCAATAAAAAAGCCTCGTAGTGTTCTCTTTAACTATTTTTACAACAGTAAACACTTAAATAAAAAAAAATTGTTTTTTTATTACAATGCTTATTGAAAAATGATACTAGACAATAAAAATTACCAACTAAAATTGCAGAATATCATACTTATTAGCTTTAATTATGACAACATTACTGCAATTGTAATTTTTTAATCAAAAACAAAATGTAGTTACATCTAAAAAATTATACATCAACTACACAAAATGTCTTCATGTTAACTATGTTAAACTGGTTTACGTAAACGACGAAAAATAATTTATTTCTGCACAATCTTGTTAAATATACGAAAACCTTATTACTACAAGCCCATGATCGTACGTTTTATCTCAACATATTTTATAATTAAAATTTCAGCATAAAAAGAATTGATATACGGTCAATAAATGCATCTAATAGTTACAAAAATTGAGAAAGCAGTTGGACTGTAATACTTAGAAAATTATAATACAAGAAAATTTATAAAATATACAAATTATATTTTTTACCTTTAATGGATACCTTGATTTTTTTTCTGTTTATTAATGCTACTGAATAACCATCATTTTTCAAATTTTTCTGCTCAAGAACAATACATGTAAATTGTTATTCACCAAAAGACTTGTTAAAAAAAGTAAATACCTTTTTGAAACCCGTGCTAGGTGTCTTGAAATAAATCAAAAATATTTGAAAAACCTAAAATATTGTGTGTAGATATATACGCCGTTCTATACTTCAAAAAATTATACTGTAAGGTAGTTAATCATTCTTACTTAGTGTCGGTATATGTTTTTATTTTTATACCTTTTACTTTGCATTTAAAATTTTGCCGCTCTCGATACGAATAACAAGAAAAAAAAGCAGGTTTTTTTTACAAAAGAAACTAATAAACTCTGTTTATGCAACAGTTTCAAATATAATAAAAAAGGCCCAGCACTTTACAAAAAAAGTTGGTGAAAAAAATATTATAATTAAAAAAATACTAGGACAAGTTAAAAAAAATTTGCTTCTAGATATTATTTCTATACCCTTTTATAAACTAAATTCCTACGATTATATAAATTATGTTGTAAAATTTTATTATAAGAACCATAAGTGTAAATCATTTTAATTCAAAATTTCTACCCGTACTAGATTTGAACGGATATATAAAATATATTATTATTAATTTTTTATTTTTTAACTAGTCAGTAGTCTATAATATTATATAAACTCTAATATGGCAATGAATGGTTTTATCATTTTCTTATTGTCAGTTTAGAAAATTCATAAATTTTGCAGTAAAGTAGCATAGTCTCTGTATTAACTTAAAAGGACAAAAAAATAATTGATTTAATTTTAAAAATTGTAATTTGAATAGTAATATATTTTATATATATTTGTGTCTTTGTGTGAAAAAAATCTATATACACTGATTTTTAATTTTCACTTAGCGATGTAGAATATTTTATAAACGAAGCTTATTTTGTACTATTATATATATGATGATTTTATTGTATTATGAACAAAGACAAGCCATCGTAGATACGATAGATGCTGTGACTTTTAAAGCCTTTAAAAAAAGGCGAATCATAAACGGGAAATCGTGTTCTTTGTAAAATATAACATGTTTATAGTAATTTCTAAACATTTATAGTCTATGACTTAAAAACCTAGTTCATATTTACTTTATTTTAGCTAGTAGCAGCATTTTTGGCTTTAAAATTCAAAAAGAAAAATCACCTTGTTTTGACTTTAAAATATCCTATTTTTAAATCTAATCATTTCACTAATTATAGAATTGTAACACTGCACTAAAGTAGATGGAAAATACAAATACATTAAGTTGTAAACCGAAAATAGAAATGCTGACATAAGAAGCAATACCAGAAAGCAAGTTGCTTTGAAACCTGGTCTACACATATTTGGATTTATAATCCTGGGTGTAGGTTCAAAGTGAATAATGTGGTGATGGAACTTTTTGGGAATGGAATGACGAAAGTGACTCATATGGGTAAATGAAATGTTAATAAATATATAAAGAATGACCAACGAATATCGTATTAGCTATTATGCAGCTTTTCAAAATATGCTTATCCCAATAATAATTTTTATTGATTTTTTTTAATTTAAAAATTTTCGCAAAAATAAATAAAACTGTGTTAGAACAAATGCGAAAATTAATTGAAAAAATGAAATGTTATTTGAATAAGAACAACAACGCGCGCACGCAATTTCAAAAGGAAGTCTGTGGCGCAATTTCCGATCTTACTTTTGCGAGTTTTATATATTTTTTAACATTTTTCTAAAACTTATTTAGAGCAAATAAAAATGCACAAAACACTTAAATTGATAAGAACCACATTTAAACGCGAAGTAAGACAAATTTAGGGGATGGAAGTTTTCAGAACTCTAAATGTGGGTATGAACAGGTCCTCCAAAAAAATATGATGGTATTTGACTCATAATCAGAGCTTTGCAATATGGTATTGCAATATTATGGGGGAAGTATTTTATACTCACCACTGTTATTGCAATAATGGGATTATTATATTTCTACCCCCCAAAAGTCAAAAATTTGTACTTTTAGACCTTAATGTATATTTTCGGAAAAAATAAAATTTGTGGAAAATACAATTTTATCAGGGGTTGCTAAAAAATAATGGCGATTTTCCATAATGGCGATTTTCCTTAATGGCCATATTTATATGGAAATTAAGGAGAGTGATCTATGCCATATAATTTACATAATTTTGCCATAATTGTTTTACGAATTATATTTTGGTATCTCTGTATTTTTGTTATCTTAGGGATTTAAAGATGCAAAAATTACCTATTAATTATATTTTATATAAACATTCAAATCATACTAAAAAATTAAACTAGATATAAAATACTTCGGACTATATTTTTAGCTTTTCTGTTTATTTGTTGCATTTGAACATTCTTTATGTGATTTTTTTTACAAATGATAAGAAAGATTTTTGCAATTTTAACGTAAAAACACTATCAATGAATACTTTGTAGTAAAAAGAGTATTTTCGTCACCTTTTCTCAAAAAAAAAAGAAAGTGTTATGCAGGTAAAGTCAATAAAAATATTTTTTAAAAAAGTATTTATAAAAATGATTTGCATACCACTATTAAAAATACTTTAGTTAGATGGTATATGCTGGTAAAAACATCTATTTTTTGTGTTTTCTTAGCAAGATATTGTTTTGATGTTTAAAAAACACATTATTTTTGTTTCGTTTTTGGTATAAATGCATAAAAGCATTTATTAATATTAAAATTCATATTTAAGTAAAACTTGCAGTATTAAGGGCGATAGAAAAACCCTTGAAAATTTGCAAAATAAAGATCACTTATGTAGGATCGAAATGCAAGAACACTATTTTCAATTTTTTTTATGTTAAATAAACCAAAAATAATAATTTTGCACACGACAGTACATGAAAATGGCCCATAATGGCCATTATTTATTTTTATTTTTTCACTTTTTCCATAATATTGCCATACCCTATTCGGCATCCCTGATTTTATTGTGGAAATATATACTAAGGGCTTGGGCAAAAAAAATAGAAATTTGCATAATTGCGAATTATCGACCAAGAATGCAAAGAATTCAAAATACGATTGTTTTAATAATATAAAAAGAATCTAAAAGCTTTTTTATTTATTATCTAAGTTTCTAGAGTTTTAAGAATAAGCCCAGGGCCTAAAGAATATTTAAGTCTAAGAGTTTCTTTCTACAAGGGCGACTAGATTATATAAAAACACTTTTATGGCATCATAAATGTAATTATGCATTGTAATCTTAGAATTCTGACGTTTAAAAAATTTATAAATTATAGATACAATTCAGACGGTTTCTATTTATTTTACTATGTTTTTGATGAATTGTTTAATCCCTATATATTAATATGTAAATATACTATTTAGGAATTATATTACAAATATTACTATTTTTTCCAAAGTTTTAATATTTTTGTATAATTTAAATTTTTTCTGCTTTTCTTATGCCTAAAAATGTAAGTTTTTTTTTGATTTTCCTTATATTATTATATGGTAAAATATGGTAAAAATCTTTACACCATTATTTCCTTATATTGTATGGCCATATATAGTATATGGAATTATTTTTTGCAAATCTCTGCCCATAACGGCTATTTTCATATGGTCATTATGAGCAAAACCACTTTCCAAAATTTTTCCGCATTTATCTAAAATTTTTGGTCAAGAAATGCTATCGGTTCTGATTTGCCAAGAGTTTTTCCTAAAAATTAAACCTTTTAATTTTTATCGATGTTACGGGCAATTTATATAATCAGTACTTACTATATGCCTAGGCAATTCCTCTTCTAGGCCATAAATATATTAATTCTTGGGCCTAAAAGAGACAATTGCGTAGGTATTTAGCAAAATGTCATATTATATAAATTCCCCGTACATAGATATCTTATATTTGACATACTTGAGAGATTGAAATCGTAAAGGACCCAATTTAGAAGCGTTGTTGCGATATATAAACTTTAAATAAATTATATTTATTATCTAATATAAATTTAATGCAAAGTCGTAAAAAAAAGAATTAATCTTTTGGAACTTATCTTTCTTCACGCAATTATGTGTTTCAAATAATTTAATAACTAGAAATGCTTTTACGTTTAAAATCAATTGTTTTTTAATATGTTTTTCCTACAGTTTTGTATATTTTCCATAAAAATATTAAATCAAAAAAATAATAATCCAAAATGTCCATTATGGGGGGAAAACTAAATTTTACTAAACCCATAATGGGACATACCATATTCAGAGGCCCTAGGTATGAACACTTTGAAAAGCAGACCCAAAACGCAGTTTATAATATAGAAGAGCTATAAAATATGATTTAATATAAAGTCAACACCCCATAATGTCCATATTAAATGCCATTATGGGACCATTTCCATTAGTTTTCGGAGGCTTTGATAAAACGATATCGATATAAAAGTTACAAAGTCACACACAATTTAAGTGAATCAAATATAAAGATAATAACGTTGTTAAACGTTTAATGCACATAAAAACCATATTAAACCGCTTATGTTCTTAATATTAAAATAGTTTCGAAACTGAGTATTTTAAAACTATTGAAAACTTTAGTACATTAAAATTACAAAATTTGTAATTTTTTTCTAAAGCTGAAAAAAAAAACAATTAATTAATTTTTATCCTGCCGAAACTTATGTTTGTATATAAAGGTTTTAATTCAAAAAAAATACTTATTTTTTTAAGTTTCTAAGAAAAGTAATCCCCATAAATTATAGTTTACTGTTTTTCTGTAATAACTGGCCTTCTCAAAAAAACAAAACGACTTCAGTATGCAAGAAAAACCGACTCGTTTACGAAAAGGATTCGTATTTGCTTATTTTTATCTGTAACATAAATCAAAACAAGGCATAAACTACAGAAATAGCAATTAGAAAATGATAAATAAGTCCTCGTATTAAACCTTTTTTACTGTAAAAATTTTTATAAAACATGAATTAGGCATGATTTTGTCCCGGTGTGTTCATATAATTGATTTGTGTGGGATTATTATTTAATTAAATGAATTGTATAAAAAACAGCAGGACTATTATTTAAGTTCATTTTGTCGATATTTAAATATAATTTGGTTTTATACGCGCGTACTAGATCTTGATAAGTATCAGTGGTTCCACGTAAACAATCATTTTTCGTATACTTTTTAGAATTGCAGAAAAAAGACCACACTATTAATGACTATATTATTTTATATGCATTTAATCAATTGCAAGCTAATTATGTTTTTTTTGTATGTGTATTTTTAAATAGTGTAGAAATGTAAATTACTTTATATAAGACTGCTGTTAATCATTTTCCATTTTCTGTTCTATGGCAATTTACAAAATCATACTATGGTTTTAGTTAAAACATATATTTATATTTACTCAGAAATTAAGTATTAATTAAAAGAATATATTATTTATTTAGAATAAAAGCGTAGCAGTATTTCGTTTAATGTTTCAAGCCCATTAAGTTAGATTACAAACAATATAAACCTCTCAATATTAGACTTTTGGTATTCACGTCAAATACTTTTCAAAATCAAAAATTGGGATGAGCTTTTCGAGAATATAGTTTAAACATTATGAATGGCTCCAAAAAATATAGAGCTTTAAAAACAAATTGCTGTTTATATAGGGCCACCATGGGAGAATTTTTTTCATTTTTTTTTGGATTTTTTTGTCCTATTTTTTCCTTATTTCCCTATTTTTTGTTTTATAATTTTTTAGTCTGAAAAACTAAAAAAATATTTAATTATGTACATATAAACTTTAAATTTTTTTTTTGGTATTTAGTGAGTATATTATATCTGTAAACCTAAGCCCCTCTTATTTAGAAGTAAAAAAATTAGGCCAGGGTTTTTAAGTAAGCCATTAAATATTCTTCAAATACATAGAATAAAAAATACAAAATCATTTATCATTTGACAAAATGTTTGAGTATAATGCTTTTCTGTACTATTATTTCCTAGTCACAGCGATTCACGTTTTTCAATATTTAAAAAAAATAAACTTCCAAATAAGAGGGAGAAAAATATGAGAGGTTCGCCTTTACACCAGAATTTGGAGTTTCCAAATTTAAAATTCCTTCATATCGTAGATTAAATACAAGTTTATTCGTCACTCGTAAAAAGTGGATTTAGAGTTTATCGTAGATATATATTTTCTGAATTAGCCGCTGCCTTAAATTATATAATTGCTTATCGGATTAAATCCAACTCTATAAAATGTGCTAAACTCATAATAAAAGGTTTTTTTGCGCAATTTATGCTATATTATTTTTTTGAGTCGTTCTGATCTAAGTTTTTTATAGCATAAAATGAATTACTTAGCATAAAATGTTAGACTTAAGTATATGAATTGAATTCGGAAAAATGCGAAAATATAAAAATATCTAGGGCAGAAAAAAAAACGAATTTATGTGTTTTATCTATTGTTTTTTGTTTAGATAGAAAATCTATCGTATGCAAATAACAAGGTAAAAACGTATTATGTACGGAAAACGCGGTTTAATATACGAAAATATTTTTAATGCGTATCCGTAGTTTTGTAAAATTCGGATATTAGTAGAGGTTTGATATCTAAAAAATTCAAAAATTCAAAAACTCAAACATTATTCTTTTTTCTAAAACTTTTTTTTTTTTGCATGAATCTAACATCGGTAGAATATCAGCACTTAAGAAACTTATTGCCGTATACTACTTGGGGGTAGATACTATAAAATAGTATCGGTAAAAAAAATTAAGATTCCCTTTTTTGGCCAAGCGGATACTATATGAAGGGCAAATACATAACGGGGGTTTTTTAATATAAACGAGTTTAGCTAAAAAAGGCAAGATGATTGAGTGTTATTTATATATTATACCATAATATAAAACGAAAATATTACACCAGACACATTTATAAAAAGATTATCTTACTTAGTTTTTAATTTATTTTTAGCTGTATTATTATTGATGTTTTCAAAACTTTAAAAAAATTTTTTTTAGAATGATGCTGTATCTAGATAAGAACCACCAACCTGGTTAATTTTCAAACATAATATCCTTTCCTATCATTAATCGAAATCCTAGCTTTTAGACCATGGTATTTATTTATAATAAAAAAATTCACATCAAAAAAATTACCCTTTCCACTTTTTTCCAGTTGCCCCTAATTTTTTCTTATTGAACTCTACTGGATAAACATTTACTGGGCCTTCCCTACCCTATTCGGAGCCACTGTTAAATATCCGCATTTTAAGCTTTAAAATCTTATAAATTAGACGTAACAAAAAAGAGTTTCCTGTTATGAGATCTCAAAAACAAGACATGACGGTTTTTATACAAAAATAAGCTTAGATTCTTGAGATATCTCGAAGGTCTCGACTAAGGGTTTGTAACTTATATTAAACATTTACCGATCTCCCGGGAAATGAATTTTTAATTCCCCGGGAGATTCCAAAAACCCAGGTATTTTATAATATACAAAAATATTGCCAAAAAAGGTAACAAATACAAGAAACACAAATCAATTCCTAGTTAATTACATATTTGTAGCATGAATTACGTTTAAACATTGATTTTTTACACATATGGTTAGGTTCTGGTACGAATTTCTGTTATACACATATATTTCTGCTTTAACATTGTAGCCGAAAACTTTTAAAGCAGACTGTTTCAAATAATTTCTTTATTTATTTATGATACATGCTACTTTGTATGTTAAATTGTACAAAAAACTTTTTGGCCCACTTTTGTACTTGTATTTGCAAAAAAAAAGTACATTGTCGTATAATGTTTTTTTTATATCATATTTAACACTTTATAGACTACAAATTGAATTATTTTTTTACCGAAATTACAAATTTTTTTATATTTTTTTTGCGAAAAAATACCGAAAACCCGGATCTCTGCTCTTTTTACCCTCTACAAGATGATATATATACATCCCGGGATCCCGATATATGCAAAAATCGTCCATTTCCCGGGAAATCCCGGGGTCCAGAGAAGAATCCCTAGTCTCGACTGTTTTAACATTGATAAAAAACATTTTTTTACTAATTTTTATGCTGGTTTTCGTATGGCCAATAAAATCAAATTAGGTAATTTAAGTTATAGCAGTTTACAGTGGCGTACGTAGGGGGGAGGGGGTGACTCTCCACTGGAAAAATTTTGCGCTTGAATACAAGGGGGGGGTCTTTTTGTGCAGAGATTTTTTAAAAAAAAAATTAAAAAATTAAAAAAAAAATAAATAAATAAGATTTTGCACTTCATAAATCGTGTTTAACCCCTTATTTTTTTAAAAAACACTGACTAGCCCTGGGCTAAAAAGATTCCTAGGTACGCCTATGTAGTGTACCCTGTATTGTAGATCTATTCTTTACTGAAATTTTTAATTTCATCAATGTGTCCATTTGAAATGTAATTTCGAGTAAAATTTCCAAAATTATTTTAAATAAAAAATGCTTAGCTATTAATTTTAATAATATTAGATATAAAAACATACGTTTCTTTATTGTAAACAAAAAACTATATTAAATGCTCTATAATTAAGAATTCTAATATATAAGCAGATTACTTAGGTGCCTATGTATTTTTTAAAAATGCACAATGTATAATTAACATATATAAATGATAGAAAAACAGTATTTTACTTTTATTTAATTTTATTAGCATATTTAAAAATTTCCCATATTTCTACGACTCGGCTTTGAATCGAATATTTGCTCGAATACAGTAACAATCTATAGTTTTGTAGTCAGGTTGGTTGATTATCTAATTACAGATATGCAGTTTGGCGTATTTATATATTTTTTACATCAGGAAATATTATTTTTGAGTCAACCTACATACCTTTTACAAAATAATTGCAAAAAACAATTAAACGAATACCATTCTATATTTTTTTGGTTAATTTTAGTCAGGGCGTTTGGAAATCTCGAAATCTCGATCGACATTAATTTTTTTCTATATGTTGTTTCGAGACTCGTGAAATCTCGAAAACGGCAATTCTAGTTAAATGTCAAAAAGCCACCTAATATTTTAATTTTTTTCTATTATAATAAACAAATTTTCTAACTATTTACAACATACTTTTAATCCGTGTATTTTTTTCACTGTGTGTTGATTTTTCTACTCCCATCTCATCTTTTCTTTCACTTCTTTATTTTTCTTTTTTCCACCCCCTAATGGCGCTTACCGATACAGAGACAAAACTATCTGAGATCTTAAAGAGACTAATCCCTTCAACATTCCATTCATTTCTTGCATTAATGAAGCTTCAAGTTGTGCAGACCCAGGACCGCAGGAAGATCATGATTCTTAGAGTACCCAAGGACGTGATCAATGAAATCAAAGCCGTATACAAGAGATTCGTCCTTGATCTACAAAAGCAGTACGCCGACTACAATATCTACGTAGTGAGGACTGAAAGCAGAGTGGACAACAAGAACATGCTTAAGCACTTACATGAGGAGTGGGTTAAGGACTTGGCATACCCAGCACTTGTCCAGGGAAGAAAGACTGAGATATCCCCAAGTGGAAAGGTAGAGGAGGCAGTGATTGAAAATAAGTTCTTCTTTGATAAGATTGAGTTGGAAAACAGGGCATTCGTTTTTAAGACACTAACTGAAAGAGATATTGTCTTCTCAATGAGGCACTATTAAAAAAAAATAAATTAATCTATTGAATCCGGATTTAAATTAAGTATTTTATAAAAAAAATAATATTTTCTGTATACAAAAACAAAATATGTTTAATAATTGCCTGCCTGCATACATTTAATTTTGGTTTAACTTTATTAAGTCAATTTAACTCCTGCAAAGAAAATGTTTTCATATTTCATATTGACAAAAGAGATTATCTTTCATTTGATATGCTTTTTATATCAAGTCGATGTTTTATGGAATTACATTCCAATTTAAGCATTGAAACAAATTTATTGCTTCAATTTATATTTAATCCAATTCCAAAAATCAATTTATTCTAGAATTAAAATTATCCAATTTAATGGCATGCACATCCCTAAGAAGAATAAACGAGAAGGACATTGAAGTGTTCATAAAAATACAAATAGAAATATTCCCCGTAAAATACAATGACAAATTCTACCAAAACTTAGTAAGCAACGAGAAGACATACGCTTTCTTTATAATTTTAGAAGATTCTGAAAGTGAATCAAGCCAAGATGAGACGCCCATCGGAGTTATAAGTTATAGAGAAGAGAACGAAAACATTTATTTAATGACATTTGGTTTACGAGTGGGATTTAGGAACATGGGGCATGGGAAATCAGCAATGGAAGCATTTGAGGAACAAGTCTACGTAAAATTTCAACCTAGTTATATTTATTTGCATGTGCACGTGGCGAATTATGGAGGGAAATGCTTTTATGAAAGAATTGGATATAAGAGCGTGGAGATTGTGTGTGATTATTATAGAAACATTTATCCAAGAGATGCATACTTGCTGATGAAGTATTTGTAAATAAATCATAAATATTTTTAAATGACATTAATAATGTATCGTTACAGTTTAGCAGTGAATAAATTAATATTTTTATCTGAAATTTGAAGCATTTTTTACAATCAAACAATGAAATCTCCTGAATATAATATTTCAGACATATAATGCTTTTTCAACAACAAAAACATTGTAATGCACAAATTAATCCAGCTTTTATTGTGCAATAAAATATCAAAAAAAGAGTTTTTTTATAACAATATTGGTTGTGTATCTTTCTGTACCCTAGGGTGAACGCTTTATCCCTAAGGGGACATTGAAAATTTTGTACCCTAGGGTACAAAAAGAATTTTATACCCTAGTGTACACAAGAAATTCTACCGCAGGGGTAAAAATATATACCGTGTACCCCGGAGTCTGTTAGGGGTAAAAATACCCCTATGGTCTGTCTTACCCTTGGGTATGCTAAGTCTAAAATTTCATACCCTAGGGCAGGGGTTACCAGGCGACTGATTATGCGGACCAAAAATCAAAAAAGAACCAAAAAAATTACAAGCATTTGTAACGTCATAAATATATTACTTGGTATTAAAATTGGTAAAACAATGGTTTTATTTTTACATTTCTATTTAAGGGCGTTCTATATGCCCAAAATTTAAAGTTTTACGATGATAGACATGCATAAAGAGAGATTTGAAAAATATTAATGATTAGATACTTTAAATAAATGCCGCTTCTTTCTTCCAGAACCTTCTTAAACCTAACCAAAACCCTATAACCTAACCAAAACCCTATTACTAACCAAAACCTTATAACCTTACCCGAACCCTATAACCTAACCCGAACCCTATAATTCTAATTATTGATTATCTTGCAAAAGCAAAATATACAGATAGAATAATACAAAAGATAGAATTTATGTTTATTGTGTCCTTCTATACGCTTTATGAATGTTTGATATAGATACATATTTTTAGTAACATTAGCTGTCCCCTTAATTGGGGACAATAACATCCTGGCCTAAAAAGGGTGAGGGGGGGGAAACATCGATTTACATAAAAAATCGCATAGTTACACGTTTAAATACGTTTTTACCACCCCTAATTTTATTGGTTCTTTTTTAATTTTTGGTCCGCATAATTATCACCCGGTCACCAACTTTTTTACTAGTGAGAGTACAAACATAAAAATTTTTGTAAAAATTGGCATTTTCTCTAAAATTTTTCTCGTCTTATGTTAAATCTTTTTTGCGAAATAAACACAACCCTTTTTTGTATTTAGATATATTAAAATTTTAGCATAAAAAATTAAGTTTTTACATAAAAAAGAAAGCAAAAACTACGTATTTTTTTCTTTGATATGTTTTCTTTATACGTTTTTGTTTTTCTTTTTAAAATTTAAAATTTTATTTTACATCTAAACCAAGCATATTAAACATCACCCGACTTTAAAAAAATAGAATTTTTAGTTTTTATAATCGGTCAAGCACTAAAAAAAAGAATCAACATAAAAGACATTTTAAGCATTGATATACATAAAAAAAGTATTTAATTCAAGTTATATAAATTCCAAAATTGATTTTTGTATGTATATTGGCAGTTGTACATTTTTTTTTGCAAGATATTTTTTTTTTGGTTTTTTCATATATAAAAAACTTTGCAAAAAAAAACCCTCTGAACCTGTCTTTTTTACAAAATTACAATTTAAATAATAATAGAAATGTTTTAGGGTGTAAAGACAGAAATAAAAGCATTTTTATATCAAATGTATAATAAAAGATTGAACAAATAAACAAAAAAACATTAATTTTTTTTTTCGCCTAACACCCCAGGTGCCCAGTAAATATCCAAAAATACTGTGTTTGCAGATTTAATCTCTTTGAAAAATACAGAAAAATACCCCGGGTATATTTATTTACAACTTTATTTTAAAATTCAAAAAACATCACATATGAAAATACTTATAAAAAAAAGACATAAATTTTGTATTTTCGCAGTACATATAACCGAGAAAATATAATATTTAAATTTTAAATTTTTTTATATTGTAATACGAATATACCGGTGATAAAAGTTGTATTTTACATGTTTTTGTTGTGTTTATTCTTTTATACTATAGTGCCTAATCAAGTGGGTAGTTTACATAACAATATAACTAATTTTGGCATATGGGAAGTTTCTTGCTATACGCTTCTGTAAAAAAGCTTTTAAAACACGAACAAAAAACCAAATATCCTAAAAAATATTTTTTTGGCAATGTCTTTTGCTTTTTGAACAAGAAAATCATAAGGTTTGCCTAATAATGCATATAAAATTGTACAAAAACGTTTTTTTGCCAAAGAAGGGGTCCCCATAGTCGAAGCCGCATTTATAATTGACTTAACTACGATGAGTTTTTTTTATTTTAAGCTAAAAAAATTTTGTGTGTAACCTTAATACATATGGAATTATAAGAAAAACTTTTGGTAAAATTCATTGCTAAACAAAGTATATACATGTAACAAACCCAATAAAAGTAAAAGAAACAATAAAAAAATACCGCGTTTTTTACGTAACAGTTTTTTGGTTTTTGTTATCTTACATAACACAAGTAAACAACATACAAATACCCATTTGTTTAGATTAAATAAAAACAATTTTTGCTAAATTTTACAAAAAAAAGAACAAATAGTAATAGCATTAAACGAATCTAAACATATAAACGTAAGAGTATTTTGACAGTAAAATTAAGCTTTTATTATGTGTAATCCTCGAAAAAAAACCAGTTGGAAAATTTATGTTTATAATATAAAAAACACTTTGAACGTTCTGCCTACAAAAACAAAAACATAATGCCGTTGTAAGTTTTTTTTTGTTTATTAGGTGTATGTAATTTTTCACATACGAACAATATATACAGATAAATTCTCTTAAAACCTAAATAACAAAAATTGTTATTTAAGCTTGTTATAGACGAGAGTTGTGTAAAAATGCGGGTTTAAAAATTTTGCAATACAACGCGTCGGTTTTTTAGGCTTATAAAATGCGAATGTCAAAATTTTTTTTTTTGCTTTTTTTTTTTATTTTTTGATTGTAGTTAACCCTTTCACTGTCCATGGTTCTTTAAAGAACCAACAAAAAAGGGGGGTCACAAAAATATGGTTCTTTAAAG